>BMAW01035389.1:0-11706 GCA_019974015.1 Nephila pilipes | reverse complement strand
TAACACTAATAAGAAATGTAGGAAAATTTTACGTGAAATATGTTTTTTATGCCCTTAATGACCATAAAAATTGAAGGAAGTAGGGAGAAAAATCTGAATTGAAAGTACTCACTAACAGAAAATCAAATTAAAAAATACGAGACATGCTCGAAATATCACCCCCCCTCCAACAGTTGTGAGAATAGAAACATTCATTTCTCACTTCTGAGATGCATATGAAATACAATATTACATTTGCAATTTTTTTTATTTTCAAAATCTAAAAGAATAATATTAAACACCAAAATTTTCAGTATTAAAATTATTTCATAGTAAAACATTAAATTATATATAAAAGTCTGATATCACACAAACAAATTTCTATAATTCGGGCTATTTTTTGATCTAAAATCAGACTTATGCAAGAGTTGCCTATTAATGTACTTCTTATTTGAAATGTTGAGTTTCTGAAGACGTTTCAACAAAAATTACCTTTATTTTATTTCGGGAATAATCGGAGTCACTTATATAGTATTGAATCTAGAATCAGTACTTGAAAAAAGTTTTCTTTTTCAATGTGTAGTTGTATCTTAAAGAATGGAAAGAACTTACGCAAAGAAGACGAATAATTCTTGGACAGTGTGCACCTCTCGAAAGGTGGCTGGTCCTGTTCAGAAGAGATGTTCCACGGCTCTTAAAATCCCCAAAAATGCTAACGTTAAACAAAGAGAAACTTATACGAAGAAAACCACTGTACAACCTAAAAAGTTGACAACTACTGAGAAATGGACAAGGACTACTTGTGTGTCAGCGAAACCAGCTAAGAAAAAAGCAAGTAAGTGAAAAATATATAATAATAATGACAAACATAATAATATAATTACTATAATCATTGATTGTATTAGGACGTTCATAAGTAATTTGAAAAGAGATTTTTTTTAGTTTGAACAGTGGTTCAATTATTACTCTAATGAACTTCTAACATATCTAGTTATTTTATTTAAATTTTGTGAGAAAAATATTAAATTTTTGCTGTGGATAGTTTTATATTTACTCCAAAGCACAAATTATCTTTACTAAGCAAACTTTAATGTTTCAAGATTTAGAATTCCGTTATGCTTTATGGAATATGTGACCTTAAAAAATCGAATATCTTGAATTCTTTATCACTTCTGCATTTGGGATTTTAGGAAATCACTATAATTTGTATCTCATATATATATATTTAAATATATGTGTGTGTATCCTCTATTTATTAATAATAAATTTTGTTGATGAGGAAAGTTAGGACTGTAATTCTAAAATAATCCAGTTTAATAGCCTAAAGCCTGTTGCAACATTCATAATATATTATTAATGTTTTTTTGGAAGAAGACATTATATATTCTTCAAAAATGGAGAACATTATATATTGTTCTAAATTTTTGTATTTTCAAAAATTAAAGTTCTTTTCTTATAATTTTCAATTTTCTTGATATTTTGTTTATTTTTCTACTTTTCTGATATATATAATAGATAGATAATTTCGCATTTCAAAACGTAATTTTGATTGCATACAAAGGCAATGTTTAAGACTTATAAGATAAACAAATTTTCCTTAGTATCGCAATGTATTTCTAATTCATTTGATCTATGGTTCAGAGTTTTCTAAATAATTCTATTATAAAGAAGAAAAAAAGGAAAACAATAAGAATATTTACATAAACAGATAATGATTTTTTTAAAATCCATGTAAAACTTTTTGTTTTTGAAATAAAAATAAATCTTTTTTTAAAAAAAATTGTGTATTACGTACAACTCAAGGAAGTTTTATTTCTTGATACCTCCTTATTGATATAAGATTTGTTCTTTCATTATGTCGATTATTTTTAAATCAATTTATCAAATTATTGTAACATTAAACTGGAATAATGTTTCGCGATTTTTAAAATAAAAATTAAAAATATTCAAGTTATTAACAATTACATGAAAAAAACCTTTTCATGTAATTGTTTCAAAAAAACCTTTGAATGCGAAGTTTAGAGATTGTGTTATTGAATGTATGCTATAAAATATCGCAAAAAATACCTATTATAAAAATAAGATTCGAGAAAATAAAGTCACAAACTAGATTTTATCATTTCCTTAGCAGAAAATATCTATCTAATTAAGATTTCTAACACAATTTTCTTGAATAATTTTACCAAGTTTTTTTTGAGAAATTAAAATTAAAAACCGGGCTTTAATCTCAGTTATGCAGAATAAAAGTAATTCATTTTTAAGTTTATAACTTTAATTATTTGAAACCAAACACAGACAAATATTATTCAGAATGATTTGTTTTTTTTCTTTTCTTGTTTTACACACACACAAACACACATACACACATACACACATCACACACACACACACACACACACACACACACACACACACACACACACACACACACACACACACACACACACATAGACACACACACACACACATTTATATATATATATATATATATATACATATATAGATAGTATATATGAGATATATGTATTATGTAGTTGGAATGAATTACGGCGGAGCTATTCATGCATTGTAAATTTTAATCATATGCGTATGTGCGGTCAAAATTGTCTTTGCGTCACCGAAATTTAAGTTCATTACAATCAGAACGCTCCTTCTTGGTGTCCTTTTTTTTTTTTTTTTTTTTTTTTTTTTTTTTTTTTTTTTTTTGGTATGGAGTGTATTTGGAAAATTATGATTTTTCTCTTAAGTTTTTTATTTTTGATTTAGGTTTATTACAGATTTTTCCTCTTTTTGTATATTTCTTCTTAATTTTTTTTCTTAAAATTTAACTTAAATTTTCAGTTTATATTTATGGTATTATAATCATTTTTAACAATATATTTTGTTGATGGAGGATAGTTAGGCCTATAATTATAGAATTACCCAGCTTAACAGTTTAAAGCCTGTTATTATACTAAATGCATTATTCTTCCTTTTTCATATTTTCAAAAAAAAAAAAAAAAAAAAATTAAGGCGATTTAAAATTTTAAAAATTTCTTCACATTTTATTTTTTTGCACTCTTCTGATATATAATTAAATAATAAAATAAGCAGAATATATGATAAAACAATGAAGAAATAAAAATTATTAATAAAATATTAAGTACATTTATTATAATTAAAAGGCTATTAGAATTATTAGTCTAAATTTTCTTTTATGCTTTTTAAATTTTTTTATCAGTTTTCTTCATTTTTTTCAAATTTATTATATTTTTATATTATTGTAGTGTTTTTCTAAAAATCGCTTTTAGCATGTGATATTTTATTCTATATTCATTATTTCCTTATAATTTTAAAAATATTTCTTAAGTTTTTAATATTTTCACACTTAAAATTCTTATAGCTTTTTGTTTGTGGCATATTTACTAAACTGATGATTACGTGGCATATTTTACTGATGATCTTCATCCATTTTACTTTTGTTTATACATTAGTAATTGTTTTTTTTTGTTTTAATAACAACACACACACACATACACACGCACATATATATATACTAAATACAATGAATTATATATTACAATGAATAAGTATAATGAATTACGTATGATTATAAAGTATATACGAATCATATAAAAGGAGGTCAAAATTTATTTAATTATTGTAAGATTTATAAAAACACTTTAAAGAAAACAAATGTAGTGGAATATGGAAATTAAATAATTTGAAGGGTTATATCTGGCTGTGGGCAAACAAAACTGCTTAAACATGCATTATGGATCCAAACCATCCCATTCAGCAAATTACGTCATAATAAAATATATTTTATCAAAATTAAGTTGAACAATGAATAATCACACATAACATAATAATAATCACACGCACGCATGAACATACATTTTTATGTGTGAGAAGTGAATATTTAAGAAGGTATACACTTGCATTTAATTAAGTACAAGGTTTTCTATATTTTCAAAAAAAATCGATATTTTCTCAATTACTAGATTATCTTTTTGTTTGAAATAAATAATAGTTCATCGTAGAAAGTTCATGTTATATAATTTCAATAATTTCAAACACATAATTTTTAAATTTTGATCGCAGTTTTTAAGAAAGGAAGCGACACAAGCACTGAAAAGTACTCAAACCTTCTATAATTAAACATAAAACACCAAACTTTCCCTACTTTTCCCATCAAAACTTTTTTTCTAACTAAAATTTTATACCAGATTTAGAATTTTACATTTTAGTCATAAAAGAATTTTTTCCCTAAAAAAAATGGGTTGAACAAATAAAAAAAAAAAAAAAAAATGTAATGTATAACTATAATTAAAACTTAATGAATTCCAAACAATCTTTTTCATTAATTTCCTATTTAAAAAAATTACAAATAAATTATGTTTCACTACATTATTCAAAAAATTAATTTCTTAAATTGTTTTGATTCAGGTTCAAGTGCAAGTAAGCCAAAATCTAAAACATCAAGCACATGCCTTCAAAGAAACACACAAGTGAACAATTACGCTCAGATATCTGGATATGTATTTGGAAAAGGAAGCAATGTATATTTTTAATTCGACTATACTTTTATATTGAGTAAGTAAAGAACAATGATTTAAGAAAGTATGCGAAGTAGTTCGACTGAAAACATAATAATGATAATAAAAAACGATAGTTACTATACATTATATTAAAAGCTACAATAAAGTTATTTTCTTGTTTCGATTGTTATTTCACGAGATTTTATATGAAAATAATGTTTTAGAATAAAGCTGATTTAAGTAATGTAAAATGTTAGTATGTGGAATATATGATTCAGTTGTATCATTAAAATGCTTTTATTTGATATAAAATTAAATTATCTTTAAAAAAAAATATTTTATCAATGCAATAAATAAATGATAAATATGTTATGGTAGTTATGCTAGTTTTATTAACATCAGCCATTACATAGTAGCAGACAAATATTTGCAAAGGAAAAATGTTCATACTTTTCTTCGATTTTTTAATTTTTATCAACAAAAAAATATATATAATCATAATTTATAGCAATAAACAATTATATAATTGATACTGCTAAAGAAATGTTAAAATCAATAAAGATACCAACCAAAACAAAAATATATTGAGTTTGATAAACCCAAAATTGTTACATGGTTTAATTAAAAATAACGACAAAAATAGCAATATATGTTTAATTAAATTTTTGATCTAAAATGTTCTTTAAATAATAAATAAGTGGTTTAAAATTTCCCTCCTTTTTATTGAATGAAACACTTCTTAAAAATGTCAATGAAATTTTTATTCATTTTACAGACTATAATAAATTGTTTGGAGATTTTCTCATTAGCTAACATTTTTATACGGTTTTTAAAATTCTTAATATTTCATAAATTACTTTTAATAAGTTTACCTGAAAAACACTTAATTTAGTTTCATTAACAGCTATAGAAAAAATATTTTGAAAGTAATTCTCCAATTTTTAAAATTTGAAAATATTTAAATATTTTTAGCTTAAAATTTCTATAATTATTTACAGATAAATTATTCTGATGTTTTCTAATAATAATGAAAAATAAAATCAATTCATTTTGTTTTCTGTTTTAATACGTTTTAAAATAAATATTATAAAATTTTAATTGCTGATAACTGCGTATGATGCGGTTATTGTGGTAATAAACACAACAATCTCTTGAATCACTTTAAAAAAAGGAAATTAAGTTTTACTATTAATAGATATTACAGTAGCCATTCTTTAATTCGGCATTTAATGATTCAGTATATTCAATAATCAAGCTGTTTGCTTTTGGATTTTTATTCAGTGGATTCAGCAGTTTATTGACCTTGACCGGCATGTTGCTACACAGCGCTGCTCGCATTTTTGCCCTGTGTTTATTGCAACTGTCAATTTTCATTTCAAGACAAAGTTTCTTATTTTTTAATGGGAGGATAATCGCCTTTGTTGAATTATATATCCTTTTAAATCCCCCATTCAATTTTTCTAGCGGGCTACATATTATAACTGTGTACAATATACATGAACAATAATATAACTGTGTTTGCATACAGTGTACAGAGCAAAATGTTATGGAGCATGAGTTCTTTATGTGCTAATAAAACTAATAAGCATATGCATTTGACCTATTACAACTTGTTTTAACTATAGTTGTACAGTATTTTTTTTTCTTTTGAGCTGCAATTTTTTTTATCAATACAAGAATATTAAATTAACGTTCAATGATCGAATTTAATTTTGTAGCTATTAGAATGCGATGAAATATTTCATTAGATATTTATGTCATCTACGATAGATTCAGAATGAGCATAAAGATATTCAATATATGGTTTAAGCATTTAAATTTGCATTTAGTCATTTATCTTTAGTGCATTGACGTTCGTTAATTCGGCACAGCGTAATCAAGAACTTGCCTTAATAAAGAGCGTTTACAGTATAAAAAATGGAAAATGTTTAAAATTAAAAAAACTTAAACTGCCTTTAGTTATCGATAAATGACATTTAGAAACATAATAATTGCTCAATATTTTATATTTATATATCTTTGTTATGAATTGTTTATTCCCAAACTTTTTTCTGTTACATATTTTATGCCAATTTCTGTTTGATACATTCATCTTGTTCGATGTCATTTATTTTAAGAAGTAGAATGTTATTTTTTTCCTTTCCAAGATGTTGTCTGTTGTCAAATGGTTTTCATAAATTTTCAGGATTTGTAACTAGAAAAGAACACGAAACATTGTTTGCACTGGATTCCAAGGAACTCTATGTATTGCTTATTTATAGCACTGTTGAAAGCTCATCAACAAATGCTAGTAGACATCTATGCGAAATTTTCTTTTGTATTTATTCCTATAGTACTTACATCACACACACACACACACACACACACACACACACAATTACACACACACACACACACACACACACACAGCACACACACACACACACACACACACACACACACACACACACACACACACACACACACACACACACATAAAGGGTGTTTCATATTGAATGGGACAAAAAGAAAACATGATTGTGAACGTTGTAATTAATATATTTAGAAAATTCAAATTTACCTCAAAACTACTTTATTCAAGTATCTACAGGTGTTCAATATGTGCCCCTCCGGTAACACGGCAAATGTCTACACGGTAATCAAGCTCCTGCCACACTCGTGATAGCATATCCTCTGTGATGGAGTTCAACACTGCAGTTATCCGTTGCTTCAGTTCCTCTAAGTCCTGAGGAAGTGGACGCACAAACACCTTGTCTTTAACGAAACCCCAGAGATAAAAAATCACGGGGCGTTAGATCTGGTGATCTCGGCGGCCAATGAAAACATGTCAAATCCTGTGGCCCAGCACGGCCAATCCAGCGATGGGGTAGACGTTCGTTCAGGAACTCACGTACTTTTTTATTCCGATGTGATGGAGCACCAACTTGCAGCAAAATGAAATCAGGAACAGCTTCCTCCAGTTGGGGGAGCAACCACTCAGAGAGCATGTCTTGGTAAATGTCCCCATTAATCGATTTTTCAGCAAAGAAAAATGGATCAAAAACACATCTGTTTGATAAAGCGCAGAAAACGTTCACCTTGGGAGAATCACGCTGATGTTCTAATGTTACTTGGACATTTTCCGTGCTCCAAAATCGTAAATTATGGCGATTAACTTTACCCACATAAGTGGAACGTGGCTTCATCGGTAAACACCAGTGTGTTCTCGAAACCATTCATGTCGAGCTTTTCTTGAAATTTCACACAGAAATTCTTACGCAACGGTTTGTCAGTAGGTTTTAAAGCCTGAACCATCTGATATCTGTACGGTTTGAATTGGAGACTCTTCCGTAAAATACGCCACACCGTTGTGTGAGGGACAACCAGTTCTGCGCCTGCCAGTTCTTTTGAGGGACTCCGTAAAAACGAATCAAGAATTCTTTCAAACACTTCGGGTTTTGTTTCTTTTCGTCCTGGGCTTTTGTTCTAACATAAGCAGCCGGTATCCTGGAACTGCTTCACCCACCTGCTTATGTTATGCCGATGCGGTGGTTCTTTACGAAATTTCGTGCTAAAATGTCTTTGCACAACAGTTACCGAGGAGGTTTTGGCATTTTCGAAAACGCAGTACGCTTTCTCCTGCATTGGACGACATTTTGTTTAACAGCTCCTCTAGCGGCGAGTTCGTCATTCGATAGTTTTTCCCTGTTGCCAAATAAAACTTGTATAATTGTAGTTGCAGAATAAATTTGTTTCGGCTGAATAATTCCGTTACGGCAGTCACACTGCGCTATTCTTTTTGTCCCATTCAATATGAAACACCCTGTACACACACACACACACACATTGCCAACCAATTTTCATGTTATTTTTAACAGCATTTTTCTCCTTCGCTTTACAAAGTCGCGCGTCTGGTGCTCGTATCACAATCCTCTGTTAAGTAAAACCTAAGCAAAATAATTACCGGGACTTCCTCGTTTTGCGGGATATATAAGCTGACGGTGGCCATTGACTGCTATTTTTCATTCTCTTTACTTCTGTTCAATTAATACTCGCATTTGTGTTGCTTCTATTGTGGTGTCTAAATTTAAAATGTCTTCAACAATAAAGAAAATGTTCAAATTTGACAATAAAGTGCTACTTTAGTGACTACATCATCCTAAATTGAAAGGAATTTGTAAATACTTTCTCACTGACACACACACACACACACACACACACACACACACACACACACACACACGTGTGTGTATATATACTGGTATTCAAAATTAAGAGAATTTGCCTATTTTGTACAATTTCATTAAAAGAATTGAACGAAATGTAAAAATACTATTTCAAAACAAAGATTCAAATCTTGTTCGTTGAATACGTAAGCGTGTACGTGTATGGGGGCGGAACTAGTCGAAAAAACAGAATTTATTAGCGCGAGTGCCAAAATCCGTATTTCATTCTCTAGCACATTTCGACGAATTTCTTGGTGTTTTTTTGCATCAATCGCATAAATTAAAATTCAAACAGTAAAATTGAGTAGCGACCAACATTTAGATGAAGGAATGAGGGGGCAAATTGTGGGTAGGCTAGAAACAGGCCAGTCTCAAATCCAGATTTGTAGAGAATTCGATTTAACGCCCAGAGTCATGTCTAACTTATGGAAACAGTTTAAGGATACCAAAACCGTCGAAAGAAAGCATGGGCAAGGTCGTCTAAGAGCCATGACGGCCGGAGAAGATCAACATTTGTCCATTACAGCGAGGCATAACAGGGATGCTACAGCTTCTCAGGTCTTTCATGAGTTGTATGCAGCTACAATAACTGAGTTTCAAGGGTGACTGTTTCCAGACTTCATGAGAGGGCTGTTTGCAAGAACACCTGTTGTTTGCGTCCCGCTCAGGCGAGTCCGCTTAAAATGATGCAGAGATCATACAGATTGGAGCATGGATCAATGGGTGACTGTTCTCTTCACTGATGAGTCCCGGTTCAGCCTAACCAGTGATTCTCACCGTACTCTCATATGGGGAGAACCAGGGGCCCTCTATCTGCTTTCCAATGTCCGAGAAATTTTTGTTTTTTAACTTTGTATGCTTATAGAAAATGCTACGTTTCACAAAATGTAAAATCATATAAATGTAAAATCACTTTAAAAAGAATTTAATACTGAATTCCATTCAAAAAACAAAATTGAAGTATTTGTAATACAAAAAGAAATTAATCTGTAATAATTATTGATATGCATTATGTACTAATGATTGCAGTGAGTTATTAGTACTTAGTAGAGTAGTCTTTATTTTTTTATTACAACCTTACATACATATTTCATTGTGCTGACGATAGTTTTAAGCTGTTACTTCGTTATTATATGACACCAGGAAACAATTATAGCTTAAATTATTTCCCCTTTATTTGATGGACCTCTCATGCGGATAAGAGTTTTCAAACGGTGTCACTAGTTTTCGATAGAATTCAGGTCAGGACTGTTTCTTGGTCAGGACAACAATTTAATGTTCTTTGTACAAAACTACTCTTTTAATAATTTTGTTGTTTGACAGGGAACAGAATCCTGCTGAAAAATAAACGAAGCATTGTTGGGAAAGTGATCCCTTATGGATGGTAGAAATTTTGGTTTTAGAATGGAGTCAATGTATTTTCTGGCATTCAGTATCCAATTGATGACATGAAGGTGACCCAAACCATCTGTTTACTTGGATGACCAAATCATAACACAAAGTGGGTTCTTCACAGTTGCTTGACAGCAGTCAGGATGTACCTCTTCTTCTATTCTACGTCATACATATTTTCGCCCATCACTAGCGAATAACCATATCTTAGTTTCATCGCTCCATAAAATTTGTGACCACTGATCATCTGTCCAATTAATGTGTTCTTTTGCCGACTATGGTCTATTTCTGCGTTGCTGAAAATTGAGATAATTTCGTGGATTTCTACCTCTTTGTCTAACATCTGTTAATCTTCTCTTGATTGTTCTTGAACTTACAGAAACACCAGCATCATTCAGTTAACTTCTGATGGCCAATGATGACATTTGTCTATCTTGAAGACATAGTTTTTTTTATTCTTCTATCATCAACAGACGTAGCGCACCTTTTTCAACCTTTTCCTGTTTCGTTTTTTATGGAGTTTGTCATCTGACATCGTTAATAAAACTTTCGGACTCCAGATGTAGTCACTTAACCACCCACCTGTCTTGCAATTTCAGCTTAGGAGAGACCACTTTCTCATAACACAATAATCTTACATCTCTTTCTAGGTTTTCACTTTACTCTTTTATTTGATGTCATTTCTTCTTGACTAAATATTAATTTTTTTACATTAATTCCTACTTGTAATTTAATTATAAAAGAAACAGTCTTCCTTCTACATAACAAAGCCCAATAATGACTTTTCTAATTGTAAACATGATGTCTGCTGAAGCTGACATCATGTTTACAGTTGAAACAAGTCATTTGATTGGTTCCCAAGACATTGGGGATATTTGATTGGTTCCTAGGACAGGGACAGTGATTGGCCGTGAAAGTTAGACATTATAAACCGCTTAAAATTGCGTATATTTCTTAGATTAATGTATATATAACTTTTTTTTTACATTGAAACTATTTGAATGTGGTTTTTTTTGTATTAAATTTGGTATAAATTCTCTTTCAAATGCGACTTTACATTTTGTGAAACATAACATAATGCATTTGTTAATTGATTTATTGTATGATTACTTACATCGCAAAAGATGCAACATGATGGCTATTCGCGATTATCGTAAATCTGAGTGGAAGTCAAGTGATGAGGAGGAATCTGAAATGACTTTGCATTATCTTAACTTCCACACCACAGCTCCATGAGGATTTGGAGCCTCGGCATATTTAACATACATCAGTCCTTTTAAGAGGTGGCATATGGAAAATCGAAACACAAAATTGTTATTTTTCGATAGCAAATCCATCATTCCTACAATCAGGGTACCATGGGGCAATATATATTTCAAAAAAATCATTATATAAAAATTAAATTTATCTAATCGTTCTTAAACATAAGTAAAGAATAGATATAAAATATAATGCCATCTTGTGATAAATAGGCTATGACATTTATTAATTTTTTTTTCCATTTCGCCTATTTAGATTTTAACTTTCTGCTCCATTTTAAAGCAAATATATTTTAACATGAATAAAACATGAATAGTAAAAACATAATTTGGGTTTTTCTTAATGAAAGC
>BMAW01035372.1:0-13113 GCA_019974015.1 Nephila pilipes | reverse complement strand
TATATATATATATATATATATATATATACATACACACACATATATATACAGAGAAAGAGAGTTGTCAGTTTTAGTTCTCGTGAACAATTTTAGTTCTTGTATTGTTTACAAGAGAATAATAATGAAATTCTAATTGAAAGAATTTACTCGTGATAATTATATTTAGAATGTTTGTGTTTGATTCCTTTTTAAATTTTTGTAAAACTGATTTTATATTTGGAATAAAATAAACACGCTTTTTTTTTAATCTTAAAAGTAATTGTGATAAATTAAATGATTAATTAAGAAAGTGCAGAATAATAAGAAAATAAAGAAATACTATCATCTCACTTTATGATGAAGAAAACGTTATTGACAGATTCATTGAGGAAACTGTATGTATACTGAATTTCTTAAGAATACTGTTTCTTAATTTTTGTGTGTTATTTGTAAACTACTGCGTTACACAACATGGTAACAATTCTTAGATCCTTTTAGCATTATAAGATAATTTTACGAGCTCGTATAAATTCTCGAGCTATTAGAAAATCACTAATTCACTGAAAAAAAACTGAAATTAGCGTAGTAATCAAAGTACTAATTTGTTTTTTCAAATGTATGTTCCCTTTTTATAAACACGTTTTAATAATTGAAATTCTGGCTGTCTAAAGAGATCAGTAAAATTTATCTGTTATAGTTTTCCCATCTTATTTTTCATGTTTTCAGTGTTAAATTAGAGAAACCAGCATAGAAATATGTAAAAGTAACTTTAATGAAATTACAAATTAAACTCTCTAATGCTAAAAATGTTTAATTAAAAGGAAATAATTTCGAAACTTTATATAACGTTCGTTAAAAATAATTAATTTTAGTTACTAGTTATCTGCTACATTCATTTAAGTATCACATCTCCTTCGTTAACTTGATATATAAAAGAGGAAAATTAAAAGTGATCCAACGAATGAAATATCGAACGACAATTTTCATACGAACTTATAAATATCTGTTCAATGTATTATATCCTAAAACCACAACAAACAAATGTTATTATTTCTATAGATTAATTAGAAAACAGTGATCCACACATAATGTAAAATTTCTAAATCTGAAGTAGTACCGTTTGCTTCAGCTGAAAAATATATTGGATCGATAGTTCATAATGAAATATATATGGTATTCCTCGAATTAATTAATATAATTAATTTTTTTACATTTGTTTTAATACTTAAAAGAAACTCTTAACTTTTCTATATATAACCAAATAGCTTATATTAAGATTAAGAAATAAAAATACAAATTTCTGATTTAGAATTATTCTTAAGCATAGAAAAAATGATTTTAAACCAACATATCAGTGTGATCAGTATTAACAGTAGAAAATAATGTTAGGACTAATATTTTAAATATGCCTTTGTGATTTTAACCAACAGCTCTTATAGGTAAAATCAAAACTGAAAATGTGAAAAAAATTAATCCTCATGAAAATTATTATGAATAGGCGCCTTCCTTTAACTGTACATAAAAATATTTAGAAATTCACGACCGTGTTTCATAACCCTGGTATCATTAGTCGAGATTTTCAACAGTCACGAATGAGCAGTCAAATTGCAACATTTTGCTGTTCACCATCCTTCTCTCAACTAACATCTGAGATTAATTTCTGATTTTATGCTGAAATTTCTAACTCCTTTCCAATGAAATGAAACGTGATCACTGCAAATTAGATTAAGATATTAAAAATAAGGAATTGGGGATTGATATATATTGAATTTAATCGATGATTGTGATATATAATCGAAATATATTTGAAAAAATTAGATGCACGAAAGATACACGATAATGGGAAAAGTGGTTAGATGATAGTAAGTGAATTTCTGCAGTAAATCGTTTGTAGTTAAAACTAGTAAAAAGTGACTTCTAGTTAGAATAAGGGGTAACAAGAATCGAAGTCACAATATTCGAGACGTTCCTCTCTCGAAGCGAGTAAGTTGTAAGACAGATCTTAATTGCTTAATTCTAATCCAAAATTCAGGCGTGCTGAGAGTTATTTGAAATAGAGAGCAATCTTGAGTACTTTGTGAAGAAAAATAATAAACATTAATTGTATTTTTCCTAAGTTTCTTAAATTTGAATTCTAATCTTGTTGACTATTTTATAAGCTTTGCGATGTTTGTAGACTTAAATAGTTAGTGGGGGGGGGGGTGTTACAAACAGGACAGAAATTCATGCAATTATTGTAAACAGTTAATTTACACATATTTATCAACATGCAAACTATATCTGTGGAAATAGTGTCTATACGCGTCTAATCTTATTACTTATCAGATGCGGATGAATGAAATTCGAGTCATTAGAAGACTGAGAGATAAGGATCCGATTCTTTGACCCAGTATAAATCATTTTATGGCTCTGACACGATAACTTCTTTTTCTTTTCAAGATGATCACTATCTCGTTATTAAATTCTTCGCTGCTTATAAATGTAGTTCTTCATTTCTGTTATCTACGATTCAATAATTTGTAACCTAATCTACATAAGTCATGTGTCTTCATTTGAGGAGATTTTAATTCAAACACTATCATACATATTAAAGTCTGTGACATTGGGCTATTCGCGATTTCTCTTCACTAACCTTGGGGACTTTTTGAGATTGATTGCTTTTGCTAAACAACCTTTGCCCAAACAAAAAAGAAACGTGATTATGTAAAGCAGGTAGAAATGAAGTGAAGCGGGTGAGTTAGGAAAATTTATGAACTCGACTGAAAGTAGCGAGAGAGAGGCTGTAGGAGAAGTGAAGCTGAAGCTATAGATAAGCAGAAGGAGAAGTAGAAAGAGAGGTTGAATTAAAGAGTTAGATTAAAGATTGTTACAAAACGTTCCTTTACTACTGTTTTCAACAGTTGATCCAGAGTCTGAGCAGCTGTTAGATTACTATTGGTGGGTTAAATTGAGGTTAATAGAAATATTCCCCTGGAGAGCATAGTGAGTTGTTGTCATAGTAAATATATGTTAATAAATTCAGTAAAGATCGTTCTAGTGTCTCTTTGATTATTGTGTCGTAGTGTTTAATAATTGAATCTAGTGATGGCACAAGATGAAGCTCGGGTCGGGGGGGCGTCGCAAGTCTCCAAAGCGTTAGTTGAAGGGGAAAAGGGATATAGACTCGTTATAACTGCATATCACACGTCATTTTATCATTATCCTTATTTATACATAGACACTGTAATTTTTATCCTTCTCTTAATAGGTACTATTATTAAGTGTTAAGTACAAAAAAAAATCTAACAATACTACATAATGCCTTTCCAAAAATCCATTACTGAATATGTTTCATAGCAAACAGCTTTCTTCAGGGCTTTAAAGTTATGCAGATTCAAATATAGTTCCTACAGACCAGAACAAGCATCCGAAACGAAATAGAATCAGTGAAAGATCTGTAATCTGCGCAAATAAAACTTTTTTCCCGGGCAGCCAACCGAAATATTCTTAATTTCAACGAATAGGCCCTGGTGATTTGAAGTTAAACCTAATCCCCCATCTCTTAAATTATTAAATTGGCTGTGATGCAATCTCTAATGTCAAGAAGCCTTTTAACCATTCACTTGCTTATGAAAGATAGATACTGGCATTATAATGGGTTCTTTTCTTCTAAAATATTCCACAAAGGTGATAATGATCCTTATTGATAGTAATATTGTGAATTCGACAAAGGGCAGCAACTTTTAAATATTACGAACTGGATGAGAGAAAAAAATCGTTGTATGCGAATTGAAAAATGTGCATGTTGAGAAAATTTATTTTCAAAAGCATGCAAGAGTGAATTTTTTTTTTAAAGTTTAATTTAAAATTATTTATTATTTTTTTTTATTTTGATTACAGTTTTTGTTTCCTTTCAGGTGTGGACCTGCGTTACTTAAAAAATCATAACTATCTGAAAACTTAACTTCTCCTCTTGTCTGAAAAAACACAAAATGTATTTTTATTTTTTATTTTTAGATAAATCTTGCTAAAGGCTCTCTCGGTCGACTTTTACCACGTATAATGATTCTCTTTCTTTTGATCAAGGTTTGCTCTGGTATACCCTTGTGGTGATCGGGTGCGAAAAAATATTTCCTCTGTAGTCATAAGAGGTGACTAAAATCGGAACCCAATGTCCGGAGAATACCTGTGCACCTTGCAATACCTGAACCTCAGGAACTTCTCTTCCTTATGTATGTACGGGCATCACGACCCCGAGGCCTCATAGTGATCTTTTTCTTTTCGTAGGGGTTTACTATCTTTGGTAATTATGTGTGACGTTTCCCCGGTATATCCTAGCGAACCTTCTCTATTTTCGACCCTTCTTTTTGTCAAACATTTTATCTCTTTTTCCGTTTTTTTTCCTAATGTCCATCCTACAGTTACATCTTGGTTGGCGCAGAATATCCGCATCTGCTTTTTGCTCCATTAAACTTCATTTTCACTCACTCACTTGTTCTGGAAGTTTATTTCAATACTTCTATTTTCAAATACATATTACAGGTATTTTTACACTTTCTGATTATAAAATATATTACATAAAAATATTTTAAGTAATTTATTGAAAATATTTGTTAAACTTAAGTAAAAATAAGGAATTCAAAATACTACTTATCGGTTGTATGCGTATCTGGCCATGGCGTTCATAATTGGGAAAATGATTCTGAATAATGTATTGTGGCTTTCATGAAAAAACTAAAGGTAAAACAAACTATACATTTTTAATATAAGCATGAATCTAAATCAAATTTATCAATAATTTAAGGATTATTATTTATGTAATTCTTAATATTTGTAACATCTATTTTACTTAAAATTAAAAGTTACAATCATTAACTTTTATGAAAGAAAATTTATCTCTCATTTCATAATCTCACAAACCAAAATATTGTTCTGATCCTTTTCTATTTTCTCCATTACTTCTGTACTCATTTCTGGTTTGGGGCATGGACAGTATTTAATGAAAATACGTATTTCCACCTTCTTATTCTAAATTAAAGGTATTTTCAATTTAACCAATTATACTAATATCACGAGACAATAAAACTATTGATAAGTCTTCTCAGTGTTTAGGAATACAAGTATTTCAAAATATACAATTTGATTGAAGAATCTGAGACTAAGAAAAACTGTGTACTTTTTAAGAAATGTATCGATACCTTTCTGACAAAATTATTCAAATTCTCCAGCAACAAATAGTAAAGACTTTTCACATTTTGCCTCATGGGATCTAAAATTATTTCGTATTCCTTATAATCCTCGGAGTATTGCACAGATTTGAAGTAAAACATACTCCGAGAAGCGTTTATTATAAAAAAAAGTTGCTTCAAAGTGTCTATTTTTGGATAATCCATTATCATTTTAATAAACATTTTCTTATCAATGAGCTTCCCTGAGGAAGAGTTGGGCTTCGATGTTGAAAACTTTTTTGGAATACCTAGGTACTTAATCTTATCTCTAGTGTCATAACTTACTTCCCACGTAATTTAACATGTTTCCAACATATAATCAAGAAGTTTCTTCAATTGCTTCTGAAATTCGAGTGTGTATATTTTAATAACAGCTTAAATATGAGAAATATACAATTCACGAAGGATGCTGATTTCCTTTGAGTTTTTGTGATTTCATATTTTTCTAGAATTTCAACATATAGGTCACGAATCTCGTTGAATTGTTTCTGAATTTTGGAGTAAATGTATTAGAAAAACATAGCACAAATAAGAGAAATTTTCATACAAAGTTGTACAAATACGTACTTATCTGGAAACATGGAGGATAGCTGAAAATTGGATAAATGTTATATATACGTATTTCAAAATATAGAATTATAAAGTGAATTACTTTTATAATTTTATAACACCTTTATGATTTTTAAAACACCTTTATAATTATAAATTAAATTATAAAGGTTTTTGAAATGAGTTAATTTTTTCAAAGTCAAGCTGGTACATTATTCAATTCATTTCCCTCAATGCTGGAAAAAATATTCTAACCAGACGTGGCTTTTACTTTACATGGCTGTAGAGGTCGGGTGAATGATGCATAAAAGAAAGGGATAGGAGCAGATGAATCATTACTCGCATTGTTTCAAGGAACAGGTTGTGCACCTTTGAAGGAAACGCTTTTCGAACTGAATTGCTGTTTCCGACAACAAAGTACAGGTGTGCCTCTATCATTATTCGGGGAAAGATTCCCCTAAGCCTAGTCATCACTCTAGAAATTCAAGTAATTACGGTTGTATTTTTGGAGATTTCATCTTCTGACAGGTCTATCAACGACCTTGTCACTAATAGTCCTCTTGGGGAGTTTTTACCCCTCAACAGTTATTTGTATTGGGGAGCTTCCTCCGAAGAAGAGAACGGAAACATGTAAATTAAGACTGATATGAGTATATATAGTATAAGCTTTCAAGAGAGAAAGGGGAGCCAAAGAGAGGATTATGGGCAGAGAGAGAGAGGAGAGGGATAGGATAGATTTCTATATTTGAATTGTTCTGTAGATTTGTAGCTGAGCTGTCAATAAAGTAAATTGTTTTAGAGATGTCGACCCTTCCTTCCCATCCTTCCAATCCATCCGACCACTTGTCATTACAAGCTAATCAGGAATACCCCGGGATGCAAACATTGTTTCTTTAGGTAGATGCCGTTTTCCATGACAGTATGGCTCCAATATATACAATTAGGTTCATTTATGCGTGGTCTGAAGTGCATGCAGACAAATTCCCTTACCCCAGCTGTCTTTTTTAAGCATTGGACTTCGTGAAGAATAGTTCATAATTCGGTCAAAAATCATGCAGGATTTGTACAATTCCATTCTAGATGCATAGAGGCCATTGTACCTGCTAAAGCTGCTTCTACGTCTTAAAGTGTCCAGAGGTCGTCCAGAGGTCATGGTCGTCAATCCACGGCCGGTGATTTTTGTCTTGTCGGGGGTTCATATCCTGATGCCCCTAAAGATCCACCTGATAGTCGGGACTGAGATAAGTTAATTCTGTCGAGGCTCAAAGTTGTCCCGTTTGAGTGGTGTGGAATTTTGAAGATTAAGGTGCCAGCTTAAGATTCTTCCTCGTCACTTCACCGAGGTTCAAAATTACGATGTCCGTCGCCAAAATTTCTAAATTTTCAATTTTCCTCATTGTGTGCTTATATTTGTATACTTTGTGTGCCTTGTAAGTTATGTAGTTTTTTGTCCAATGCTTTATTTCTATATATTTCAATTTTCCTTTTTGTGTGTGCTATTTTTACCAACACTGTTGCCGACAGACTGACTGTGGACATGATTCATTGTGTCAGCATCCGATGCTTGACGGGAATCGGGAATATGGATTCATATACATTTCAAAGAAAGAAAGAAAAATGAAAAATTATAAGTATTAGAACTATGATGTCACACACTATAAACATATTATTAGCTTTTATTTTTTTTGAATTTCGAAATTATGAATTATCTTTTGTCCTTTGCTCCAAAATTTTTTGTTATACAAATATCTCACCCTTCATTTTTACAAAAAAAAATGTAAAAGAAACATTAATTTTTCCAATAAATGCTGAGCGCAGGGGTGATTGTCACACGGGGGCTCGTTTGTAGCTCTAAATTCTTTTTGATAGATCAGTCCCTTTGGGCATTTTGCCAATAGCCCTCATGTTTCTTCTAATGCAACGTAAATCAAACCAACCACGCAATCCATTCTATGTTCTAATAAAGTTCTAACTATCTAATTTATTGGTAAAGCTTTTTGTTTTCGTTTGTGATATTTACAGTACTGCGATAACTTTTTGTAATGATATTATATCGGATACATGCGTATTTGTTAAAACATATTCTTTCACATTAAAATCCGGACAACAGATCAGAGAAGCTTAAGAAAATATTTACTGGAAAATTGAGTTTTCTTATTCTATAAGAAATTACTCACCGACATTATCAATAAAAGAGTTGAAAACTAGTGTTTAAAAGCGTTTAATTTCTTCTATCGATCAATCCCCTGTTCTCATTTTTTGTTCATTCATACATAAATATATTTTACTACTGAATACGAGAATAATAGCAACATTCTATTAGGAATTGACAGCTTAGAAAAAAAGAATTGTGTTAAAAGAAAAATGATATAAATGTTACTTTGTCAGTTAAGCGGTTTTATTAAGTAAAACGCAATTGAATTGATGCATTTCTTGTAACCGCATACTGACTGCAGTCCCTTCAAAAGATAAAATTGACACCTTTTTTAATGGGTAATTGTGGGAAGGATGCATTAAATTAACTTTTAGAACTGAGTGCTTACCGTATAGTTTTGTTATTACGACGAAACTGTTTATATCTCCGTTGTAAAATTGCCTTAATAATATAATATTTCTTAAATTCATTCATTGTTAGAATATTAATTTAAGAGTATTTGCAGAGTAACGAATAGCGACTTCATTATAATTTCTTTTTAATGTCGTTGATGTTTTCTGAATTGTCAGGGTATGTATTCTTCGTAAATGTCCGGTTTATTTATACAGCAAAAAAAAACTTCTTTTTGTGATAAATAATTACTTCGCTATTATTCTATGTTATACTAATGTTTCAATTCAAAACTCTTTAATCACAGATTTTTCGATAATTGATAA
The DNA here is from genome assembly GCA_019974015.1 of Nephila pilipes. Taxonomy (NCBI): domain Eukaryota; kingdom Metazoa; phylum Arthropoda; class Arachnida; order Araneae; family Nephilidae; genus Nephila; species Nephila pilipes. The sequence goes on along the minus strand of BMAW01035372.1, from coordinate 4,507 downwards.
AAAAAAATTATTGAACAATTTTAATTTATTATTTGAGCACAATAAATACTTTGAAACAACTACAAGTTAAATATTTTGAGTAAATACACAGCTATCATGATAAAACTGTCGTAATTTATATAATTTTAAGGAATGAACCTTCATATTATACATATGAGAGAAGGGCTGAAAAATACATGTGTTGTAAATGGGAAATGTGAATGGGTAACTTATTGTAAATTATAATTGATTTTTCTTTTTTAAGCAAAATCCTTGTGTATATTGCCATACGTAACCAAGACATCATCACCATAATTGGGGAGGTCTTCTTTCTTTATTTAAACATACAGCCATTTTAAAGTATAATTAAATAGTCATTAAGTCTAAAACTCCAATTAAAAATACGTAAGAGATAGAAATATAATGTTTTTATTTTCACAGAATATACAACATCACACTCTATCGAATCCTTCTTAACCCATTTAATCCTAGTTTGTATAATAATTATAAGGTCTTAGCTCACCAAATCACTCGTTCCGAATCAAACACTTCTTATTTATAATATATTTGATTCCTGATATTTTGATCAGGAATCACTTTCCACTGCTTTCAATAAAAACTTTTAATAACGGTGATTCACTTCACTCTGCAGCACTTATCAGCTTGTTGATATCCTTTGTCACCCCTTTCTTTTTCTTTTCAATTCTATTTCGCGTATATATATCTAATCTTAATTCAATTCGTCTCACTTTCTATCTTCATATAATTTAGCTGATCACATTTCATTTGAGTTCGCAAGGAGTTGTAATTGCATGCAATTCAAATTGCTAAAATACCCGAGGTTAGTGAAGAGAAAACCGAGCATAGCTTAATATCACTTAACATACTCGGCCTTCTTTGGTGCTTATTCCCTGGAATTGGTTTCAAAATTGCTTGGTTCTCTTCTATTTCACCAGAATATCACTCTGTATCTAATTCACTACACTTCTACTCTTCACCTAATTTCCTTGATTACGTTTCATTTTCGCTGGCAAGGATTTGTAATTGCCTGCAATTGAAATTATAAGAATTCCCTATGTTAGTGAAGAGAAACCCACACATAGCCCAATATCACATAACTTTCTCGGCCTTCTTTGGCGCTTATTTACGAGAATTGGTTTGAAAACTATTTGGTTTCTGAGGTATAATGATGAATTTATGTCTCATCGACGATGAAAACTCGGCGCAAAACGGCGCCAATAACTAGGCTAGGTAGTAATTAAAACTAACATATGAGTTTGCTACAAATTTGCATCGCCACATTTTAAAAGAAGTAGCACTCAATGATTACGCTAAAACGAATTAGAAACAATATCACCAAAAACAGGTACTTTTTGAACCACCATATTTCGCACTTTAATTTGTCCCCATATTGTTATCAATGGAATAAACACTAAATGTTTAATAAGGCAAATATTTAAATATGTTTTCAAATATAAAGTATCTAGTTTAATTAAAATGCTGAAATGATTTTACAAAAAATATCGAGACTAAGGAGTATAAATAAACTCAAATTTAATACCGTTCTAAGTCTAATGTTCCAAATAATAATGAAGCAAAAATGGTAGTAGTAAGAAACAAGAAGAAACCTCGAAAGAAAAAGCACTTTACACCATCTTATATTATCAAAATTCGATTTTGCCTTGCTTTTCCGAGACTTTAGGTCTTGAAAACTTTTTTATTTGATAAAGAGACTCGACTTCGGAATTTGATTTGTATAAACGGTTACCGAAACTTTTCCGAAAGTTTTCTGCGTTAGTTTCACACAACATTATGGAAAGTTGAAGGAAACTTAGATGAGTTTCCACTTGATGCATAAAAATGTCCTCAAGTCTTCCTAAAGCTAGAAGTTATCTATCCTGTTTTTTTCATGAATTCATTTATTTATAACGGTAAAGACATTAGATTACTAGGGAAAAAAAGCCTGCTAATAGGATAAAAAAATCTAATTCGGAAAATTAAATCTTCATATGTGTATATATATAATTTTAATTCAAAAGAATTTTAATTGATTTCTCAAAATAAAATTAGTTTCATTTTCATGTCATCTTACGTCAAATGCGCTATTTATGAAATTTAATACAGTTTAAAATGCATTAAATTAATAAACTTTAATTTCATTATAAATCTGCACAACTAATTTAGATAAAAATATTATACTAGTCTCGATCAATTTACCGATTTTATAAAATATTTTGATATTCAGTATTTATTCAAAGAATATTATTGCAATATTATAGCAAGCTTCTTCTTCAATATCTTTTAAATTTCTCGTTGTTATAGTTTTATTTCCAACAATTATAGGGGTTTTGATATGTAAATGGTGCTGAGATGTTTTCAATGATTGATTATTTCTACCACAGAGCAAAATTTAATCTGGTGTATTTCCTCTCAAGGTGATATTTCTTACCAAATACGTAGTTGCAGAATAACCACTTCATTTTAGAAACAGTCTATTTGAAGTGAATGGACTTCTGATATAGCTTTTAGATTTATCAGTGGTTATTTCGAACAATTTGACATCTTACATAAATATAGATCCATATTCTCTCTAGCACATCCAGATTTTCACGGGTGTGCTCTTACACTGAGACTGGCGTTATCAGTTCCTGGGAGGACTTTACTAGTTCAGTGAGACTTGAGGTATTTTACTTCGTTTATTAGAAGGAGACAGAAACAATATATCTACAAGGCTGTTTTATATACAGGTTATTTCGATTTAGCTAGTTTATCGGAGAATGATGGGCTAAACAGCCCAAATTTTGGCATATTGACGATAGGCATTGAAACCTTTTGTTCATAAAGAATTGACTTTGTCATCCATGGTGAAACGAGTAGAAGAGGCGAAAAGAGTGATATCTAAGCGCTTCTGGGTTTTGTTCAGGAATAGAGTACTTGGGCCATCTCACGTGACACTAATTCGTGGCTGATCTATCGAGCAATTGAGGAATTAGTTTTGCAATATAATTGAAAATACAGTTACTAAGTTTAAAATTAGCTGGAAAATCCTACATATATATATATATATATAGTGTTACGAAAATTGTTCGATGTAAAACAGGAAGCACAGACGACCACAAGATCGTTTTGGCACAAATTTGCAGAACTAAAAAAAAACAGCAATCTGCAGTTTACAAAGCAAGCACGATCATCGCTTCCACTCCGGAAGACAAAAACCTCCGACGAACGCTGGGAAAATATTCGAGCATATAGGTCGCGGAGCGGCCTTCAGGCTCGGGTCGGTGAAATATAGCAAGACTTGGCTTTTGTTTGAGTTTAGAGCATTCTGCGAGATGTTGTCAGTAGCAGGTCTCTGATTGGCTGTCGTGGTAGTCTGGTAAAGTAGGGCTTTTGGAGGTAGTCACTTCGGTCCGGGGTGATGCTGGTGCGCTTGTTTCCAATTGGTTGTCGCTTTGCGGAGGTGAGCATTCCTATTGGCTGCCCTGAGCTGCTGAGATTATGGAGTGGGTGTGACTGTAGTGATGGGGCGTATACGGCATAGGTTAAGGATGTGGAATATGTGTGTGTTTAAGATTTTAGATTTTTTAATGGAAATGAATTATAATTGAAAAAACAAGTTAGGGTGGGTTATAAGAATCGAGAAGTACAGTTCTAGGTCTTTTAGAATTTTCTTTTGGGGTGTAGTTTTCTAGATTAATCATGTTGCTATTATTAGTGAAATTAAATGTTGCAAAAAATTTTTTGGCTATTTTTTGTAAGTGTTTCCTGAAGGTGGGGATTTTAATAGCTTTAAGTATTTCTTTGTTTCGGATATACCATCTTGATTTGGTGATCATGCGAAGCGTTGAGCTTTGTGTATTTTCTAGTAATTGTATAGTACTTTTGGCCGCATACGCCCAAACCGGGCATGCATAGGTGATGATTGGTCTGAGAATGGCAGTGTACAGAAGCAGTTTATTTTTTATATTCATTTTAGAATTCCGGCAAATTAAGGGGCAGATACTACATTTTGCTCTCCGGAATTTTTCACGCGAGTGTTTGATGTGTTGTTTCCATGTGAGTTGTTTGTCAAGAATTATCCCGAGATATTTGGTGTGCTGAGACCAAGGGATTGTTGTTTTGTAAAAAGATGGTGGTGAGGTGTTTATATTTCGTTTTCTGGAAAACAAGATTGCTGCCGATTTTTCGACATTAATCTTGATTTTCCAGTCATTGTAATATTTTTTGAGTAGTTGTAGGTGTTTATTGAGTGCAAAAGTGATGGATATAATATTTTTGAATTTTGCTAATATTGCGGTATCATCTGCGTACATATTGAGTAAGGTGAGGCTGTATTGAGGGATATCATTGAGGTATAAATTATACAAAATTGGCCCAATAATAGATCCTTGTACTACTCCATAATTGGTGTAGTGTGTATTTGAATATGTGTTATTTACTTTAATTTGATAATTTCTGTTTGTGAGGTATGAGAAAATTATTTTAATTAGTGGTGCTGGAAATTTGTAATTTATAAGTTTGTAAGTTA
>BMAW01035358.1:0-32921 GCA_019974015.1 Nephila pilipes | reverse complement strand
GTTTGATCCTCGGCCGCCAAAGACCCGCCGTGTAGCCGGGGCTGATGAACGTTAAATCTGTCCGGGGCCCAAAGTCCTCCCGTTGGTGTGGTGGGAATGTTAGGAGAGGGGGGGGGGTTCCCGATCAGGTGTCGTCCTCGTCACTTGATCAAGGTTCAAAATTAAGAGGTCCGTAGCCAATAGACCTCGTGTTGCTTCTTCTACGTTAAAAAAAACTAAACTAAACTAAACTAGACATCAAATTTTATGTTAAACTGATCAAATCTTCTACGAAACTCCGCAGTATGATCCCGATGTCAGACTTACATGACTGAAATCATAACTAGATAGCATAAATTTTAGAGCCGTAAGAAACTAAAAGATATCATAGAATAAGTCGCTGTTTTTGTCTTCTTCGATGTGAAAAAGTATGGTACTGAAAAAGATTGTGCGTATGATAGAAACAGTGAGCATTAAATCTTAAGCAAATATATGGAAATGCTGATAGATTATGGTGCTTCGCTTCAAAATGAATCCTCATTACTTGAATGCACCAACTGTCGCCCGTAGTGAATTTTAAAGGAAGTACTGACAAAATGCAGCGTCTCAATGTTGCACCAAACATCCTGCATTCTAAATGTGGCTACTTGCGAGTTCCATTTGCTCCTCATTGTAACAAATGCCGGAATGGGTATTGTTACCTGACGATTAATCTTTAACTAAACTCACTGGCATATAAAAAGTGCCATCGGCATTAAACAGATTTTAATTGACTTGAAATGCCTCCAGACCAAGTTCCATGTGCATCTAGTCTACTATTGAGCGTGCGCGATAATAGACTAGATCCGTACGCATCTTGTACTGTCAGTATTGTTGTTTCAAAGGCATTCATACTTTAGTTATAGCTGGAAAACTTCTGTGCGGCACAGAATAACGAACAGATAACGCCACACGTGTTATTGTGTAATTATATTTGAATAGCCTAATAAACAATTTGGTTGCCAAAAATAAATTTGTATGAAATATTAAGTTTCTATGAGTAGCTATAAATATATTATTAATAATGCAATACATTTTTAGGAATCGTCTTCCCTTGAAAAACCAAATCAACATACCGAAGATACGATTCGAGTTTACAGTTAAAGTTATACGTGACGAACCTGAGTATGAAGTAGTTAATTGACGTAGGAGCAATGAAAAAATAAAAAGATATAAAGAGAACTACCATCACAGTTTTTACCCAGTAAACTCCGAGAAGCCGGTTGTTCCTATCCATTTAAAAATAAATCACTGTTGTGCCATTTATGCCAAACGAATAGACTGAGTATAATTCTTACTGTTATGCGCAATGCTTCTAGAATTAATACTGAATTGAGAAGCTGGAGATTATTATGCACTACTATTCCTATAAAGTTGGTAAATATACAGTGGAAGAAATATGAAGCCCGCATTTTGTTTCCAGGTGAACAAGGGGTTGATCATTGATAATATTTTTCCATCGAAAAATATAGCTGGAATAAGGAGGCAAAATTTGTATACCGCGAGGCACATTAATGAAGTCCAAACATTTAGAAACAATTTCTGAAAAAACGTATCTATATCACTGATTAATTCACACCTCACAGAAAGAGAAAATATTATACATCTTAATATTAGACATTTCTTAACTGAGACATAAGTCCTTAAGAAGAGCAGCTAGAAAATGAAACACCCTAAAAAACACGGGAAGGGTTGTTTTTTTGTTGTAGAAGGCCTACAAATTGGATGACAACAAATTATGCGTCATGTATATAATAGATCCGTGTGCAATGAACTTTCAGTAACAGTAATAACTTTTCAAGACTACAACAATAAAAGAAAATTACTGATGAAATTTGATGCGGTCAATGACTAACAGTTTTGCATAATATACTCAAGGGCAAAAAATTAGCGCACCAAGAAATAATTGCAGGATCGTTACAACACTTGCCATGAAGGTACATGTCGGACAGATATGCAAATGATTAGAAAGGCAGCGTGATTGCGCATTACGTAGAGGCGGTAGAGGGCGTTTAACGTCGTTCTCCGTGGAGTATAAGACAGGTAACCAAACCTTGTTTGAGTGTGCTGAATCAATCACAAATGAAGAGCTGAGGTAGACATGCCATTACGCCGTCTTTGAAGACAATATGAGCAGCTGTCGCAGTTTGAGAGGGACAGAATCATCGGCATGATGGAAGCTGGGTGGTTAGCTAGGCGAGTAGCTCGTCAATTAGGCCGCTCTGATTGTGTTGTGAGGAGGTGATGGGACCAGTGGATACGAGAGATGTCATTTACACGAAGACCAGGCTCAGGACGCTCTCGTCAGACCAGTCGTAAAGAAGACCTCCACAACGTAAGAAATGCACACGTACAGCCAACTGCTTCATCAGCCGCCATCCAGGTACTAGTAGCCCCTTCACTAGGGGCTCCTGTGTCTTCTTGAAACATACGAAGGAGCCTGTCTGAAGGGCATTTGGGATCGCGGCGCCCATTACGTGTGCCGCCCTTAACGCCCACCCATTGATACCTCCGTTTGGAGTGGTGTCGCATACGAGGAAACTGGACTGCAGCAAAATGGGACCAAGTCGTCTTTAATGCCGAAGCCAGATACAATCTCAGCAGTGATGACAGTCGTGTTCATGAGAGGAGTCCTCGTGGTGAACGCCTCAATCCTGTCTTTGCTTTTCAGCGACACACTGCTCCCACAGCTGTTGTGATGGGTTTGGGTGCCATTGCCTACAATACACGGTTATCCCCAGTATTCTACCGTGGCACCATGACAACCCAGCGGTATGTCTAAAACATCCTGCAACCACATGTGTTGCCACTCATTCAACGACTCCCAGGATACTCTTTTTCAACAATACAATGCTCGGCCTCATACGACAAGTATGTCACAAGACTATCTCCGCACTGTTATTACACTTTCTTGGCCTACCCGATCCCCAGATTTGTCTCCAATCGAACATATCTGGGATCATTTGGGTTGGCGAGCTGAGCATCCCACAAGTGTGAACGAACTAGAGGCAAGGTTACTGCTAATATGGAACGAAATGTTTAAAAATATCATACAGAACTTGTATGTCTCAATGCCCGATCGTATCGCATCTTGCATTCGCGCTACAGGGGGTTCAACAAGGTATTATATCCTCCGTTCTTTTGCCTTTTTCTCTGAAATAAATGATCATTTTTATTTGATTTTCTAATCATTTACTTACATTGAAGTAGTCATTATGTATGTAAAATTTCGTTTCATTTTGATAACTCCTTCTTGGTGCGCTAATTTTTTTGTCCATGAGTGAATGTCATAATTTGCATTTTTGGTTTTAATCGGAGGCGTTCATTTAGTTTTTACTAAAACACTTTAATTATTATACCTGATAGCATATTTTTTTAATTAACTATTTTTTTGTTTTTTGTGACTTATAAAATACTTCACGCATGTACTTATATTAAAATATTAACTGCAGGTAGTTATCGGGTAATGCGGCTCAAGGATCTTTGATGGGAAGGCTTAACAGTATGATTTTGCCAACCTCCAGAGTACGAATGGAAACTGGAAAATGCGCGGAAAGCAGATTCTTCATTCAGTAAGGTAATATTTTGAAAACACATACACTTATATATCACTTGCTTCCCATATATCTTCATGAAAATTTTGTATCAAAACTTCAGTCCTGACATTTATCGGGTAAACTTCGTTGTTATACTGTATTTCTTTATGTGATTTGCATAGGTAACTGATATATATGTATATATATATATATATGTGGGATGGCCGATATTACTAAACAATAAATCAAACTTTGAATTAGCACACAGACATTTAATATTGACGTTTCACATTAACATAAAGTTGAACATACTTGACGAGACATTTCACAATAACATTTAAAAAACATTAAAACAATACTCTTCAGCGTCTTAATAAATCAATCGTCTAGAGTCATCAACAAGGGCGTCTTCCTCGTTCCGATGACTACCGTCGACTCTCTTTCAAGAGCGGGCTCCCTTCAGTAGCAGAGGCAGCGCCCTCTATGATCGGGTATTTCTACTACAAACCCACATATATATATTATAAAAATTGAGGTCATGATTCAGAATTATTATTTAAAAGATAAAAGAAAGTAAAGTTACTCAAAACATGTATACTTTTCCTTCAAAATGTATGTTTCCTACTCTTAAATATAATAACAAAATATTTTTTTCTTCTTTTTTGTATCATTGCAAGATTAAATATTTCGATTATAAATCTGCGTGTCAAATGTTTCTTGTGTAACAAATGTTATCGTGTTACCATTACTAATTGTAAGAATAGTGAGAAACACAGTGAATTTGAAATTATTTTACAGATCTTCATACATTGATATTATATTTAATTTCAGATGTTTTAATGTGAGATAATACCAATTCTTAGCATTCTAGCATTAAAAGGATAAAAAATAGCTCTTTCAAAACTTTTAAATTTATTTGTATATTATTTTCTTATCATTTGTGTAAGAAAATGTACTCCCGATATTTTCAAAAAAAAAAAAAATTCCAGACTGAGCTTCAATCCAGTAGCCAGGCTTAGTAAACATAATAGCAGTTTTATTAAGAGTAATATGGAGATCTCGAAACTTCATATTGCTTCAATATCCGTTCTTGTCAAATAAATGCATACCAAAATGTAGGCATCAACAACAAAGAAAATGAATGATAAAATAAAATGTAGAATACATCAAAATAGAGAATACAGAATTACAAATGGTCTCATGAAAATGATTTAAAATACGTTTTCTCAACTGCATTTATGAAAAACAATTTGACTTCTGTCATTTTTTTCCCCATTCCATAGCGCTTTTCTTCTTTTCTGTCTTTTACAGCCTGAGAAATCAAGGATTACCAAACGAAAAAACAAATTATGAACAATAGAATGGCAATATGCTTGGAAATGGGAAAACGAGAGAAAAAAAACGTATTCATATTGTCCTTCTTTCGATTGTACGAAATTCCTTGAAGCATATTCAATTTTTTTGGCTGTCTGAATATTTGCGTCTTTTTTGTCTGACAAACTGGAAATGATTTGAAAATACATTTGAAACTCAATCCGGAAATGTGTTACTTTAAACTGATGGCGTAAGAGAAGAAAATAAAATCAGAATTTATGTCTTAGCATATTTCTAAATGCATGTATATAAATGGAAATATGTTTTAAAAATAGAACTCAATCATAAGGAACTGGGGCTACTTCTTAGAATATATATCAACAATAAATGTTTTATGTGTTTCAAATAATGCTTTCATAGCATTACTATATATATATAATGAAATATTTGGAAATTCAATAGGTATGATACAAAATAAATGATTCCATACTACAATAGTTGAGAAAGTATTTACTGTACACTAAAACAATTATTTAATATTTCCATATTAATGACTTCCTCTCTGGCAATACTGAAAGCTTCAGGATTTGAATTCTGATTGTACTCAACATCTTACATGCAGTACAATGGAGCTGTTCTTGTTCAATGTAGTTGAACAACATGAGCCAGAACAAATGTTTATTGAATCCATTATATGTTACATGTTTTCATTTAAAAGTATAATATATATTTTTAAACATATTTTTCTAAAGTTATTCTTAATCAGAATTTATTATGCAAGCAAACCAGTTATTTTATGATAAAGATATTTTAATGAATGTATTTCCTTTATTTTTTTAAATTTACCTTTCTCAATATAACGTATATTAATTTTATCATCTTTTGCTCACATAGGTTCGTTGTTTAATATTTGACAGTATACACATTATCTTCAAAAGTGTACTTCACAGTTATCGAACTGTATTTCTCACGAATTTAGAAATTTTTGCAAAAAACTTACATGTAGGTAATTTTATTCGAAATCAATTAAAACATTTGATTTTTAAATTATTATAATTTTTACTATAAATTGAAATAACATATTAATAAATTAAAGTTGCAGTTTTGTGGTAAAGGAGGCTTTGTCTTCACTAACCTTGCGGATATTTTGTAATTTCAATTGCATAAAATTCCAACTTCCTCAAACTAAATGAAGCGTGATTAGAAAATTAGATAATGATAAGAAGTATAATGCATTGAATAACGCAGGAAAATGATCTAGATGCTTGTACATTGTCAACTGCCAATCCATACACTACGTGCCTGTCTGCCAACTTATTATGTAATAGCGGTAGCCTAACGATCACAGTCGCGGACTCGCCACCAGTGTGGTTTTCATTGAGATGTGGTTTTCTACCAAAAAGCCTCAAAAGACCCATCATGTAACTGAGCGTATGCACGTTAAATCTAACCAAGATCCCAATTCCTCCCTTTGGCAACTTGTGAAAGTTTGGAGAGTGAGAGGTACCAGCTCAGGTGTCATCCTCGTCTATTGTTCGAGGTTTAAAATTGCGAAGTTCTTCTCCCTTACATCTCGTGTTACTTATCAGTGCGACTTCAATATTTAATCGCAATCACATCGCAAGCTTCTTGTTTGTATAAAATTGTATGTTCTTCCCATGGAAAGTACAACTCAAACGCCGAAAAATGAGATGTTTCTTCTCCAGAACTCTTTTGAACAGCATAATTTACCGACGTCCAATGAGGTTTCCTTTCATAGAATACTGAATTATTCATAATTCAGATACGCAAATCCTCCCCCAAAGCTTGTTTTTCAACTGTTTATGCGACACCTCGTATAGTGAGAAACTTCTTCTACTTGAACCAAATTCCCACAATGATTTAATTTGAAAAAAAAAAAAAAAAAAAAAAAAAACATTTCAATACAACGTGGCTTTCATAAATTTATAAATTAGAATACTTGATTATTTTTGTTATTTCATGTGTACTGTATAAAGGGATACAATCTTTGTATAAACACTTTTCACTATACAGGTTATATTGAATGACAGTATATTTGTTTCTTGTCTGTTATAATCTAAATTTGTCACCATTTATTATGATACCTATAACTTTACTACAAAAAAAATATTTACGTCGTTTGAACTGATTAATGACCAATAATATCCCGTTCAAATATTTTATGAAAAAAAAATTCTTCAATTTAACTTGTCAAATTGAACTGTTTAATCAGATATATTTCCAAAAGAGCATTTTATTTTGAAATAAACTTTTAATTTACAGGCAAGAAAAATAAAAAATACTGAGATACAAGTTTAAAATATCCGAACAAAAGAATTATTAATAAATTATTATAACAAATTATTTTATTGTGTATTTTGCTACTTTTAAAACAGGTTTAATACTGACACATCACACTTATAAATATTAACAGACATAGAGGTTGCAAGGAAATATCATAACACATCAATCAATAACTCCCGAGACTAACATTGAAAACAACATTTTTTTTGCAAAATTTTTTTTTATTCATCAACATAACATCTTTTGTTAATCACCTTTTAAGTTGTTAAATCGATTAACCTTTTTCAAATATTTTTTTTTTTTTTCTGCTGAAATCTTTTTTGTTGCAGGTAAATAACCGTCATAACTTTCGTTTCATCAGCTCGTTGCTGATTTTTTTGTTAAATCAGAAAACAATCCAGCAGCTTTTCTGCGGAAAAAACTTTTTTCACTTCACTTCAAAAAACCTTTTTCAGTAAATACTGCCATATGATATCTATGTCATCTCAACCAGACTTCACTTTACGATCTTTCATTATAATTTTTGTCACTTCACTCCACGTTTTCCCAGGTGTAATACAGATTTCTAGAACTGTTCGCGTCGACTGTGTCAATTTTAATACGTTTCAACTCGGCAAACCACCGACAAATCGTTGCTTTTGATGGACAAGAGTCCGGGTAACATTTTTCAATCCATTGTTTCGCTTGCACGGTGTTTTTACCCATTAAAAAACAATGTTTTATCAGAACACGAAACTCGGTTTTTTCCATTTTTTAAACAAACTACAAAACGACTTTACTCCAACCTCGATAACTCAGCTGTTTCTGATCCGATCGACTTAAAATTTTGACACGTTTCAAGCAAAGGTTAGTACTCTAGAAAGACCTGGTTACTGGTTTACTACGAGCGCCATCTCTGGGTTAGTCTCGGGAGTTATTGATTGATGTGTTAATCTAAATCATAAGATTATTTCCCACTTTTAATTGCAATTCCACATTTTTAACTAACCCGAGTAAAAAACTTAATAAATACATTGGAAATTACTTCTAGTAAAATGATTTAACATTTAATTAATATTTGTTATAAAATTATGTAAGTCACATAATTCTTCATTATCCTAACTCGACTGCCAATCAAACCCCCTTTTCTCGTCATTTTATCAATTACTTTTTCGATAAATCCTATTTCATTTTAGATCAATAATATATTAACACCATCGTTAAATTACACTTGCAATGAACTAAGAAATATTTTCTAAAAGTGTAAAAATAATCAAACAGTAATTGAATAAATATTGAAAACTTGTACTGATAGTTTTTAATGACTTTTCATTGAGATATAGATAATTATAATTGATAATTAGATTTCAGAGATCAAACTTCCATGCAATTCGAATCTAAACCACTTTGATATCATTATCGTGCTTCAATCCTTGAAGCGATATATTTCACAGATTCTCTTTTAATGAATATTGTTCAATGCACAAGAATACGCTTGTGCATGCAAAAGATCATATAACAAATGCATACATTTGCGCAGACATTTCTAATACATAGAACATCCGTCATCAAATAGATAGTAACATTAGAGTAACTTGCATTATAGTTCAAGTGGGAATTATTTATTGCTTCTGTAAAAATAGTGCGTTTAAAGATATAAGTAAAATTGAACAATAATTATATCTTGTGATATTGATTTCAGTTTATCCTGTTAGAAAAATTTTGCGTTTCACCTATTTAGATAACCGCAGTTTGGTGTATTTTTATTCTATGTTATAAATATATTTTTGTAGCTTTTCTTCAATTACTTCATATGTTTATTAATAGAGACAACATGTTTTACAAAATTTAAAACTCCCCACCAGTTCTCTTGCTTTCCTTTCCTACAATGTCTCTAATTTTCTCTCACATTCCTTTTCAATCTTTGTTTGTAAAATAAATGTTAAGGATTTAAATTCTTCGGAAGCAATATATATATATATATATATATATATATATATATCCCTCAGATTTCTTATGCTGCACATGAATTATTCTTGATATTATAATATGGTAAACTAGATGCACAGGGTGGGATTAACAGATTACCAGATTTTGGTAATTAAAATTTAAGTACGAGATACACCTTTACATTTGCAATCTCTTTGAACCAAATTCTTTGAACATTCATATTTTAGATGTATCGGTATCTTCAGTTTTTGCAATTTTCAATGTTTCAAAATTTACAAGCTTTCAATTTGTTTTTGTCTTGTGACTGCAATTTTTTTCTATATTATTACTGAGGAATTTTGTTTCTCTCTTATTTTTTAAAGTTCATTCAGCATATAGAAAACGGCATCTTTTGTACAACTTGCTTCATCCACACGTTTGGTTCACTTGCTTCGAGACCAACCTGTTAATCCGGGGTGGCACAAACAGGATGTTTCGACACTCAAAATGTTGAAAAAAATTTCTTGCTCACTCCTATCAGCAGAAATGGTTAAGTACATGAGTACTTGTCTCTAAAGCTAAATTCTATTCGCGCGGCGTAAAATATCAGCATTCCAATTATTTTTTAGTTTTGTAAAACTATTTGGAGGGTTGTTGACACTCCATGTGTCTGTTAGTATTTCTTATTGTGGAACCATAGCGATTTCAAATAGTTCTAGTCAAATATTTCTTTTTTGTAGTATGATAAACAAATGTGAAGACTTCAAAAATTAACAGAGGACGTGTTATCGGATCAAGGAACCTTTAAGGAAGAAAAAGGAGATACAGATAAAACCTGGTGTGACTACTTGCCAGACTCATAGGAGGAAGACAACTCTTCCGAAGATAATATTTGTGACCAAATAACTATTTTATGGGGAATAATACATTCAACAAGTGACTGAAATTTTTTGAGTTCATAGATGCAAAGTATCACACAATGTTGTAGAAAATTGCTTGGTAATACAGACATCTCTAAACATGTAAACATAATCAATTAATCTATGTTAACTTCTCGTTTTAAAAATAATGCATTCTTAGTAATATAAAGGAAGATTATAATTATATTAAATATCGGGTGGATATAATTAAAAATACACTATTCAGAGGCCTGTAGAACCCGTTCTGTTTATCGGATTTTGATGAAACTTGGACTATATGCTATATGGACCATGGGAGAATGATTTCTGCAATAAAAAATAGTTCGAATTTTGACCACTAGGAAGAAATATGGTGCACAAAGGACAAAAAATATTTTAGAATCTTTAAAATTTATTGAATTATAGAATATACTCAATATGTACTCCATTGACATCAATAACGTGCTGAAAGCTCATTATAGCGTTTTCAATGGTTACGCGAAACAATTAACCAGGGATTTCAGCCTCATGGCGTATAATGTGGGCTTTCAACTCAGATAAAGTCCTGATTTTTCCTCTATAAACGCTGGCTTCTAGAAATCACCACAACCTGAAATCACGTGAATTTAAGTCGAGTGAACGAGAAGGCCATGGTTTTGGAAAATGTTTGAATAATTACACGATTATCGCCGAAGATAGCACTAAGCAGAGCTATGACTTGGCACTCAATATGAGGAGATGCTCCATCTTGCATAAAAATAGTGGTTTACAAACATTGTATTTCCTGTAAAGCAGGAATGATATGCTGTGGAATGAGTTCACTGTACCGTGCAGTCGTGACAAAGCATTTTTAGGTCCTTGTGGAGTGAGAGTTTTGAAGAAAAAAGCTCAGAGGATAAACTCAACAGTATATCCACACCAAGCAGTCCGTCATGTAAAGCAGAATGCCATGGTTGTTAATACAGGACATTAGGAGGTCAAGTACCCCCTATGCGGCAATTTTGACTATTCGCAATTCCATCTAAATAAAAGTGTGCTTCATTTGTCCGTAGAATTTTCCAAGGCCAAGTGTCGTCAACTTCCATTCTCGCTAAAAATTGGAAAGCAAATGCAAGGTGTGTTTTGCGATTTTGAGGTTTCAGCGTTTGCATCACGTGGATCTTATACGGATACCATTTTAAAATGTATCGCAGAATTTTTCGTGCTGTCGACCACGGAATCCCCCACTCGCCTGACACTGATCGACCACTTGTTGAAGAATAGATGGAACTGGAGACTCCTTCAAATTCAGCGTTAGCAACTTCTTCGACAGCTTTAGTACGAACCAATTTCCTTCTTCTTCCGGACAGAACACCCAAATCTCCAGGCTCTTCAAGTTTCATGATCATTTTCCTCAAACCAATCTGCGATATTGGCCTTTTCGCACATTCTGTAAACGACAACATTCACGCAGAGCAGCTAAGTGGTTGCTACCGTTCTAATAAAACAGTTTTACCAGTAAAAGACGATCTTTTTTTTATTGTAAGAGCATGATTAAAGTTGATAAACGCACGCTGAAAGATTCTTTGGTTATGACTGCGTTTATATAGAGTTTTATTGATTTTCATAAGGAATATTCGATAAAACCCACCTGGTGTCAAGATTTGTACTAATTTTTTTATTATAAAAATCTTTTCTCCATGGTCCATGTAATAAATATTCCATATATTCCAAGTTTAATCAAAACCTATAAGCAGAACGGGTTCTACAGTCATCTGAATAGTATAACTTTAATTATAACCACCGGGTATAAGGTATGTCCATATAGATTTCAATTATTTTCAATATAATCCTCCGAAAACAGCGTAAATACTTATAATTTATTTGTTATTAATTTTCGGTTAGTTACTAAATTAACATTTAACTACCATTACCACTTTACATAAAATAGGTTATAATTTATATTACTTGCATGATTCTTTCCTATTCAAATAATATGTTTTTCGTAATAATATTATTTTACATGCAAACTTCTCATTCGTTTCTCTTATGACATTGCATTGCACTCAGAATGATGAGTTAATAGTGTTTTTCAGTCCTTTTTTTTTTTTAAACATTAAAATGTATGCAAAATATTTTAGTAGAAATCTTAACTGTTTTCTCAAAATTTAGAAAAAATAGTTTTGTTAAATAAATGTTATTTATATCAAACTAATTATATTTTTTAAATATTTCTTTTCAATCACTAACTTGCAATTAATCGAAATATAATCTCAAAACTGTTATGGAGGTGAAACAGTTTTTATTCATGATATAGACAAAAATATTTTTCAAAAGCACATTTTTAAATAAATCTTAATATTCTGAAAATTCATGCATTTTCAATCACTGTCCATATTATTTTTAATCTAACATTGAAGCATTTACCTTTCATTATTAAACTCTATAGAAATCTTAAAGTTTGATTAAATAATCAATATGCATTAAATCCAGTTTGAGACTTGTCCGAAAACCAACATAATTTTTACTAGTACCTAACTTCACTGAATAAATACGACTGCTCTCTGCGGAATCTCTATTAACTCACTTCAATCCTCAATTATCAATAAACAACAAGATCTTGGTTTATCAGCTTATTCACTCCAATCGAAACACCTCTTTATTATAGTAGCAAATTTGACTCCTATTATTTTAATCAGGAGTAACTTAAAAAAAATTTTACTACCAACTCACTGTTGATTTACAAATATCTATCAATTTATCATTATTATTTTACACCCTTTTTTCAGTTCTATATCACTTATATATATCCTTATCGTCAGCTCGTTTTATTATATTTCTTTTTTACATCTAATTTTCTAATCACGTTTCATTTAGTTGGCAAGGATTTGTATTTTATTTAATTCGAATAGCAAAATTCGTCGAAATTAGTAGCGAAAATTCCAAAATCATAGTACTGAAGCTTACGTAAATAAAAATGAAAATTTGTAAATATGGATTAATTTAAATATAGGATTGGTTATTTAAATGTAGTTTTGCTTCATGTATAAAATAATGGTTATTATCTATGATCTACTACATATTGATAATTCAAAGTACACCTCTTTAGTTGTCCAAAATGTTTGTAATTTTTAATCCTTAGTAAATGCTCAGAAAAGGTTACTTACATGGAACGAAAATAAGTATTAAATTAGGAATATTTATCTAAAATTTTATACTATCTATGTGTGTAGTGAAAATATTTATGTAAAACACCCTCTCAAAACATTCTTAACAAATACTGTATTAAATTAGCTGGAAAAATTAAGCAATATAAATATAACAAACAAATAAAAATCAGATATGTCTTACTAATTAAAAATAATGCATTATTTTCGTTTGCGGAGATAATTTTAATATCAAAGGAGATGAAAGCTGTAGTTACGCATTCAGTCATTACTTTATTTCCACCACTTTTCTTCATGAATCCATAATTAAAACCCATTATACATTACAACAGCTCAACTCCTCGACCCGTATTTAATCACCCCGAAAAACTGACGGCCGATTGAATTCAAAATGACAAGTTAAGTCTTCAAACGTCTGTTTTACTTTGGGGGATGAGTTAATGGCCGCAAAGGGAAAGCTTCTTCCTTTACCCCTTAATCGATGCTGCTGTTAAGTGAAATGCCAATCCATACTCGCTTTGTTGACCAATGAAGACCCAAGGGTAAAGACATGAGGTTTATTGAAGATTTCGAGCTTCATAAATATCGTAAAGAGAAGGAATGATGTAAAGAGTTAGTGAAAGGATGAAACCTTATTAAATCACCCCGAGGTATTTTTAGATGAATTAAATCCATAAGTTAACAAATATAGATAATGATGAGGGGTTACTCATTTGAAAATTTAGTCTATTCAATTGTTTTTCACAAAATGCGGTAAATAAAGTTAAATAACTTCAATTTCAAATTATTAAAGGAAATTTCATACTTAGATATTTTAATTTAATACCAAGTTCGCTCATTTGAAAGAGTATTTTCTTTGCTTGTCTAGTATAAAGTAAATAACTTATATCAAGAGGTATTTCAAATTTACAATATTAAAAGTTTAAGAAAATCTACAATAAGATTTCTAAATTATAAGGAAAATTATTTTTAAGAACAGAAGGAGATCTTAACATGATTCATCGACACTAAACTAATGAAGAAGAAATCAGTTATAAATAAAAACACTGATATATCCACAGATTCAGCATTTATTTTTACTGGAAAATATTGTCTTTTCTAATTAAAAGGATTTCAAATTCACCTCCTTACATTAAGGGACAATAAATGAGAACATGCGAAAGAGATCAAAAGAGAGCATCAACAATATATCATAAAATGACGAAGAAGTATAAAAAGTAGTAGTAGAAGCAGTAGTAGAAAAAGTAGAAGTAGTTATGTCTTAGAAGTATAAAAATTTTTAGTGTTTTCTTATATGCCTTTTGATATATCAGAAAGACACTTGCTCATCTTGCTGCTGATATATTGTTTCTGCTGATACTTGCTGGTTGATAGATATGCTGGTATTGGTGTTCCTCCTCTAAATGAGTCAAACAATTTCTGTTGGAGAACATATATTGTGGTATAACTAAGGTGTGAAAAGAAGATTTCATGTGGATTATATACGTAGATCATTTATTTCTTACAATAGTTTATAAATATTACTATAGAGCGGCGGCTACCAAACGTTTTTGATAATCGACCGTCAAAAATTTTATAATTCTCTCATCCACCCCCGGTATAAAAACGATTAAAAAAGAAATAACCTTATCTTTTTCGTAAATAAAATAAATCATTTAAGAGACAGGTATGTTTTTTTTTTCTTTCGATTTTGACAAAATCAAATATTTATATAAATCAATGAGAAGGATTTATTGATGACTCTTGGCTAGATTAGCAATATTTGGTTCGAAATTTGTTAATTTCAGTCTTACTTCACCAGGGAGCTCCCCTTTCAGTTTATTTCCCTTCTTTGTTAAAATAGAATTAACATGACTGAGGCCGGATTCAACCACATATGAGTGTGGTAATACGATTAAAAAGGGAAATGCCGTATAACTAGTTTTGGATATTTTTGCGTAGTATTTAAATTCGTAAAAATTTACACATAGTCAAATTATTAAAAAAGCATCTTTGCTACATAGTCAGATAATAATTTCATTACTTCGTCTTGCAAATGACTGTCATTATTTCCTACTTTATCAGAGAGTGGCCTGATAATCCATTCTGGGATATCTGTATTATTATTATCTCTAAAGCGTAATTTAAAAACTTCGTTTAATTCTTGGAGATAATTTGTATATATTTCCAATTCAACGTCGGTTATATCCAATTGTCGAAAAAATTGAAAAGTATTGAAAATCTTTACGTAACATTGAAGACACAAACAAGTTTAATTTAACTTGAAAGTTTAAAATAATTGTTCGTGAATTAATGCAATATCTCTTCCTCGATGACGTGTGTGGTGTTGATGTTAGGAGAGGAGGGTGCCAGCTCAGGAGTCGTCTTCGTCACTTGACCATGGTTCAAAATTACGAGGTCCGTCATAATAGTCTTCTTATTTGTAGTGCGACTTTAATGAGCTATTCTCAATGGAAGTGTTTGAATATCATTGGTTGAAATGCATGAGTCAAATAAAATCTTGTTTTTTTTTTTTTTTTTTTTTTTGCATTTCTTCACTTAGGGCTGTATTATTTTCAGTCAAAAATTCTTTAACTATTTATACAATTCGGCTAGTTTTTGTAACCATGCACCTCCTGGTAACTAATAATAATTGGCTTGATAGCTCATAATTTTCCTCGCAAAACGTATCGAACAGTCAAAATTTAAAAGGTTGGGTTCTAATTTGAGTCATCTTGTAGCAAAATGGAGCAGGAGTCATTTCTCCCAAATCTGAGAATGAGAACTCATCACGAAACACGCATTCTGTATCTGGTAAAAGGGATAAATGATTATTTTAAGAAACTTGCAAGAATGAGAAATTAAATAAA
Organism: Nephila pilipes; assembly: GCA_019974015.1. Lineage (NCBI taxonomy): Eukaryota > Metazoa > Arthropoda > Arachnida > Araneae > Nephilidae > Nephila > Nephila pilipes. The sequence goes on along the minus strand of BMAW01035358.1, from coordinate 16,947 downwards.
CTTTAATCTATTATAAAAACTTTACTAAATATATAGTAATTACAAGTGGCATTCCAAACGAAAATTGTACATACTAAGTTATCGTCAATGAATTTGCGATTGAATTGCATAGGTATTCATTCATCGACCCCTTATTGACTCCTAATTATACTATATCGATTACTTTGCTGATCCCTGCTGTAGAGTATGATATATTTATGATTTAAAATTGGGAGGAAGAAAAGTAACATTCTCATAAAAGATTATAGGAATATTAATTTGTAATTAATAAAAATACTTAAACATGTGTTTGTTAAAATTAATTAACGATTGACTATATTAATATTGAAAATAATTGTTTTATAACGCATAATATATTAATGTTTATATATGAAAGTAATTTACCATTATTAATTCTGGTACTCCTGATATCAAAGACAAATTGAGGAATAGAGGGCATTCAGTCAGAATTTATTAAATACTAGTTAAAAATTTCATCTAGAAAAAACTTGAAGAAGAATTGTTGAGCTAAAATAATTTAATATGGAAATTTTGGAATATTTTAAACACATTACTTGTGCATGATCTATTCTTCAATTGATTTATATTACAGTTAAAAATAATCATTTTGATTTATTATTAAAAACTGTTTCTTCTGATATGAATATGGTGTGAGTGTTCCCGAATTAAGGATATATTGCGAAACGAAAATAGATAAATTCCACTGTTTAATAATAACTACAAAAATGTTCATGGACTTAGTAACATTTTTAAGCTTTCCCTAAGAAAATGATTTGGAGTTCGAAAGTTCTTTTATGAGGATATTTATTTGTGTGTGTAATGTGAATGATTAGTTTTTGCTTGAATTTCCGAAAAAAGAAAAGCAATATTCCCCTTCAGAAATTATATTTAATTTTGCTTTAAGATTTTTCATAAAAAAATGCTGGACTAAATTTTAAAAAAAATCAAAATAATTTTTTTTAAAACAAGTATTTGCAAAAATTTATTATAATAAAGTATTTTACAGTATATATCTTATTATATGTCAGAAAATGTAATAATTTAACAATAGAAGCATAATTTCGGCTATCGTGACATTAACGTAATATTATAAAGAAGATTACTATGTTCAAAGAGACTGACAACAAAATTAAAGAGTGAATTCGAAATAAAGAAATGCTAGATATGTTTGATAAAGTTTTTTTTTTTATGTTATTTATGAAACTTATAAAAATTAAAATACTTTTTAATTTTGAAATAAAAAAGTTTATTTTAAGACTTTAATACTAAGGATATTAAGAAAATAAATTCATTTGAGAAATTATGGACATTTAAAAATTAGTTTTTGATAACCATTTGCAAGTAATCTGCACCCCAAAATTAATCAAAAAATAATTTTTTTAAAAAAAATTATTTGTATTTTGAGAATTTTTTATATATTTTTTTAAATTATTTTTATTTTTAATTTTTTTTTCAAATTAACATCTTTATATACTGATATGTCACTTTTGTTTTAAGGAGAACAAGAAGTTAGAAAAGTTGAAACTGCAGTTCGTTAAACAAAAAAAATGGTACTAGTCCACGTCGTGTTTTTCAGATGCCAAACACTAAATACAGTTTTCTTTTTTTATAAAAAAAAACATTTCGAAAGCTAATTTTATTTTGTTTTAATCATACCTTTAACGTTGTACAACTTTTTTTAGTTCCTATTAATTCCATTGCATGTAATATATTGTTGTTATCTCGTGTTTTGTTTGTAGTGTAAATAATAAGGTAAAATTCTAATTACGTTTTATATTTGAAAAGAAAAAAAAATCTCTTTTTAGGAGTTTGTTCATTAGTGCTGGTGTTGAAACTAATTTTTGGTGTCTATTATTTTTAATTGTTGAATATATAACATAATATATATGTCATAAAGTGATGATATCGTTCAATGTATATGGAAGTAAACGTTAGTGAAATGATGCTGAGTGTAGTTACAAGTATAACTCATACAAAAGAAGAAAACATAGCAGTCTCTAATATCAGAATTCCATCTATATTAAACATTGAAAATACTATATATTCCAATTCAGGAAAGTTACTTATTGTTAGTTTACTATTCATACGTAAAATGTTTCTCAACCTGAATTCTTAGGCTGAGACAAAAAATATCTTCAAACAGAGAAAAAGTTAGAATACTTCTACATTTCAAATTTAAACTATAGTTCTTGTACTTCAAAGTTTCTGCTGTACAAATTATCAAATAAAATGTAAGTAAATACTATTCTTGATATCAATTTTCGGGTCACGCTGGCATTATCTAACATTGGAAAAGACTCCTTGGCAATTGAAACTTTTTGTATGGCTATTAATATTTTGACATTCATATCGAGGACATATAGCATATATATAAAATCTTTTCGCAAAGCCTATATTTAGAGGAGTGCTCAATGAAGTACAAAATGCAAATTAAGCACCTTCTCATATGCCAATTGTTAATATAAGTGATAATTTTGATGGTAGCTTGTCTAGATGGAACAATGCATCTTTAATAGTAATTGCTTATGTATCCATATACTTACATACTATATTACTGTTTTTAAAGTTTTGTGCATTATATGCCGTTATTATTCAATTGTAACAAAATGAACTTTCAGACTTAAATACAGGATTTTAATATTTATTTTGAAGGACATGAGAGGAATGTGATATGAATCATTCCAATTAATCAGGCTCGATGGAATTCAGGGCATCATGGAATGTTTAAGGAAGAAATCCACAATTGGAATTTCATTAGAAAAATCCTGAAAAACATGGAGCTGGAGCAACAGGAATCATTTTTGAAAATTCAGAAATGTATTTTCTGAAACAGATTTGAGTATACTTTTAGGAAATTGCATGTCAGTTCTTAGTGTAGCGCTTGAATTTCAAAATCTTATTTTAGAATGAATATAGTATGAACTAAACCAGCATGTTCTTAAAATGATAAAAACGTTACTATAAAAAGGAAAACTTTAATTAAAAAGAATAGTGTGATATATTAAGAATATATTTTTGATGAGTAAAGTACGATGAATATTATAAGCTAATTTTATTTTTTGTAAAATGTGTGAAATGTAAAACATTTAAAATAAGACAGTTGATGATAACATTTCATAATTTGTGTTCCTATTCAGCATAGAATTTTATATCAATATAATATTTTGATATTATGCAAAGTTGATATTTATAAAGTAGTTTTTTATAACATTATTTTTATTTCCCATTAAATTTCATTTTTATTGATAGACAGCTGATATATATATATATATAAATTCAGAAAAATATTCAGTTATTAAAATTTGTGTTGCAGTTATATAAAAAAACTTTTGTAAAGTAAACCATTAACCTAATGTCATTAAATGGCATTTTAAGTTAATGGAAGTATATAATAATTTTTTTAGGAATTTAAGAGTTTTAATAGGATTTTTTTCAGTTTGTAACTTTCAATACATCGATTTATTTAAAATACTACTTCTATCACAACTGTTTTCTACTATTCAATTTTTTTTCTATATTATAAATAATACATCTAACAGAAATAAATATTAATTTTACAAAAAAAATTAACATCAAGAGTAATGGGTAATGATTTTTTTGCAGAATTTTATCATGAACATAAATATTTTATTTCTTTCTAAGAAAAAAAAAACAATTTAGGAAAAGAAAATTAATATTTCAGATGTTTGAAACAACCCAAGAAGGAACATTATAGTTATTTTTTATTCAAATATGAGGAGTAAAATTTGGAGATTTTTCAAAAATAAAAATGTACAGTTCTAAAATTGTGCCATCAATGCATTCAAATATTTACACAAAATTAATTTCCCGTTTTCATGTTTAAACTAATTTTTAAATGCATAAATAAATTAGAAAAATTGTTCAATTGTTAACTTTTGTGTTGTTTGTTGCAACGTTGTCCTTTAGCGCAATTAACATGGTTTAACTAACTTGAGTTATTAAAGAATATTTTTTTTAGTTTATTTTTTGTTAACGTTGCACTAAAAGCAACACGAGGCCTATATTGGCGACGGACCTCGTATTTCTGAACCTCGGTCAAGTGACGAGGACGACACCTGAGCTGACACTTTTCCTTCCTAAATTCCACGCCATTGGGATGACTTGGGCCCCAAAAGATTTAACGTGAATTAACCCTGGATACACGGCGGTTTTCAGCGGCCAAGGATTAAACCTGCTACTGAAAGAAAATCTCCGGCTTCGAATCCGAAACCTTGACCACTAGGCTACCTCGGCCATTATTAAAGAATAAAGTGTAGTTCAAGTTCACCCTTTTATATTATTATAAGACAACGAATAATTTTTATTGAAATTGATAAATGAGATATAGATTAGATTTGGGCGTTTTCACCATTAAGTAAAGAGCAAAATCTTATATATCGACTCGCAACATTTTTTTTTAAAATTTTGTAATTACAATTAAATAACTTTAAATACATAAGGTTATAGATTGTTCTAGAATTTTCTGAAGTTTCTCCTTTATTCTCCTTCCTCAGAAAATATCACCTAAATTAAATTTTTCTACAGTTTTTATGACCTTACATCTAATTTTTGTATAATTATCATAATTTACTGAAATACATTCCCAAGCGAGTTATTGGGGAATAAAAAATATTTTAATGAAATTAATCGAAATTATATTTGGCTTAAATTTAAATATTTATAGATAAATACTGTTAAATCACACATATAATCTATGGGATGTAAGACGAAATAATAGAGAAATAGTTCAAGAAAAAATACTGCTTCAAACTTATTTCCTTCTTTTTTGAATATTGTTTTCAAACATCCGATGCCTATAAAACATTTTTTATTGCTGAAAAATATTATAGGCTCTGCCATAAATTATAAAATACAAAATGATTTAGTCAGTAAGCTGTTTTTGTTTGAACTGCAGGGGGCCAGAATATGCTATATCCTGCTCGCAGACTTCCTTTCCCCCCTGCAATGCACACATTGTTTTTTTTTTTTTTAATTTTAAGAAAATTTACATTTTTTTACTATCTTTATTACTTATATCGCTTTGAGATGTTTAATATAAATATCTATGTAAAAACTATTAACATTATGTGACAAGTATTTCAGAAAATAATTTTCAAGTCTTAACTTTAAAATTGCTTTACAATCTGCCGTGTGCATCAGTTTAAAAACCGCATTTATCAAAAACTCTATCATTTATTACAAATTATTTTTGCTTACTTTGTCAAAATAATTGCATTGATGAATGTCAAAAATATCTCGAATACAACATTAATCTTTGAATATGTCTAGAAGATAGTTCGGCATGCAAAAATATTATTAAAGAAAGCTAAATTACGGAAAGTACACTACTTTTGAATTTAATTCAAGGTCGAAAATCTCATTCAGTCAATTGTACAGATGGTTGCTCTAAGGTCTATCAGAAATATTCATAGAAACAAAATTAATCTTCGAATTTTCAGGCATATACGAGTTGCAACAAATTCAATTTCAATGATGCATTTTTTTCACTCTTTGTCGCATGGAATGCGAAGACAAACCGCACGAGCACAAAAAAACCGAACGTGTGAGATGCGACGCCTAAAAACAGTTAAATTACGCTCCAAAAAGGAAAACAACAAATTAAAATGGAATTTAATAAGAAATAAAAGTATTTTTTTAAGAATATAGTAAAGCATGTGACATAACAAGTGAATTAAAAGACCTATCCTAGTCAAATCAATGCATGGACAAAATACAAGATTTAATAACCACAAGCAAAATGTGAAAAATAAATTTAGTTGAAGTCGCTAATTCATTGATTAATTTTCATCAATTTGGCAAAAAAAAGCAAAAATAAAAATATTTCATGGGAGTTGGGAAAATGTATTTATGTCTAAGATGTGTATCTAAGGTATCTGGACAAAATATTTATTTTTCACTTTAATAAATTTGAATGTACCTAATGTTGTAAATTCAAGTTATCAATTTTAATCGAGTTAGTCTTAGGAAGCTATATAACTAAATAACCTTCTAGAGAAAATATGTCATTACTGTCCAAAATTTCGAAAGGTTTTATTACTATTAATACTAATCCAGGTAAAAAGTTAATTTTTTTGTTTATTACCTTTTACATCCCACTACATAGACACCATTCAAAATTCTATAATTTTCCCAATATTTCTCTGCATTTGAGTATTCCTTAGTTCTACATTTTTTCTAGTGTAAAATATTGCTTGAACTTCATAATGCAGACTAGTTCAATCTACTACTTCTTGAAACCAAAAATAAATCAAGTTTAACAGCTGTAATTTTCAAAGTTTTGTACATTAAGATAAATTAACATGCACAGTAAATTTTATTTCAATATCTTGTTTAGTTCTAGAAATAATTAAGACTTTACCATACTTCTATACGTATGTTTGGAGGTATCTAAATTCAGTAATATTAATATATTTTACTATTTTTAGTTTAATATATTAGTGAAACTTTCAACAACAAAACAATTTTACCAGCGTTCCGCCGGTATATTTCCCTACAGACCAAAAGGAACACGAGGCAGACATTGGGAGAAATCGTATTACTCAGGACACTGGCAATTCGGTGACCAATATCCCGTTTTAACGTAGCGGTATAGTGGTGGTCTGTTTGCACGAGGACCTGTAAGGTGTATACTTTTAATACCTGCACATCCAAGAAGGTGTTTTCTATAGTGACGGGAACATTAGAATAGGACGCATAATCAATGGGGACGAGTAATTTTTACGGGTTAGTTTGAGTAGCGGTTCTGGATGTATACATAACTGGAGAGAGCGGGGAATAAGCAATAACACCTCCAACGTCATCAAAAGAGACTGGTTCGGACATCGTGGTGTTTTCGTTTCGGCAGGCATGTTTAGTTGCCATACCGAGATTCATATCTGCAAAGGATGTTCATTCATCGAGACTCGCTATTTTAACGATAATCTCCTTCCACAGTTCTTTCTGAACGACAATGCTCCAGCTCAACGCGTAATAGCTGTCGAAAAGCTGTTGAAGATATTGAACGCATGGATTAGCCAGTAACGTTTGAGTACCTAAATCACATTAAAAATTTACGGGTCTTTCGAAGGAGACACTGGCTTCACGTAACTTAACACCTGTATAGATTCTATAGTAACGATTTGCGTTACATCTGGAATGGGCTACAACATGAAGAAACGAAGTGAAACCTGCATAGCAGTCAGAGGATACATATATATATATATATATATATATATATATATGTGTGTGTGTATATATGTGTGTGTGTGTATCCTCTGTGTATATATATATATATATATATATATATATATATACGATCTTTCTAGAATATACCAACCTAACAGTCTAAAGCCTGTTACCACTTTAAATATTTAAATATGTAATTTTCCATTGTCTATTTGTTTTTCCTTCAAATTTGATTTTTAATTTTTTTCATTTACTACATCTCTTACAATATTTCTGGTTTTTGTTTATTTATTTTAACTTCCATTTTAAATTTATAATTTTCTTTTTTAGTTAAATTTGCTTTATATATTTTCATTCACTTTCTAAACTGCTGTTTGTAGAAAATGCAACACCATGAAGGAATCATCAGAATCAAATGAAATTCGCAGCAAATGTCAATTATAGGATATTATGCAAATTAATAAAGCTTCAGAGCCATCGCGCGTGCGCGGCGCGCGCAGCGCCCTCTGAATTGATGCTGAAAGCGTATAAATAAAGTGCTGTAGCGGGACGTTGAAAAAAGTCTATGATTATTTATTAGTGGCAAACGTTTAGTGAGACCTGAGTATGCCTCCACGACGGAAGAATAAGAAATTCAAGCAACTTACGGAGTTTGAACGAGGGAGGATAATCGGCCTTCGAGAAGGAGGATTTTCCTATCGCGCAATAGCAGCTCGTATGCAGCGGAACAGTTCCACAGTGATGCGAGTTTGGAAGCAGTGGACCGACGAGCACCGAACAACTCGAAAAACAGGCACTGGACGACAGAAGGTGACGTCAGAGCGCGATGATCGACACCTGCTCCGCATGGCGGTGAATGATCGCACAGCTTCCTCCAGGCAGCTGGCAGCACGTTGGTCTACTGCTACAGGTGTACAATTGTCGGCTTCGTCAATTCGTTGTCGTCTGCTGCGCCGTGGATTGCGTGCAAGGGTGCCTTTATACAGGATTCCCCTCACGGCGAATCATCGACGGCTGCGTCGGCAGTGGGCTCTTGATCACAGAGACAGGTGAGCTGATTGGCACCAAGTTGTCTTTTCAGATGAATCACGCTTCAATTTGTGGACCCATGATGGCCGTGTTCGTGTTAGACGTTATGCCGGTCAACGCTGCCTTCCTGAGTGTATTATTGAACGACATAGTGGTCGAACACCCGGAGTTATGGTCTGGGGTGCGATTTCGTATCATGGACGATCCAATTTGATACGAATTGAGGGTAATCTCAATAGCAACAGGTACGTCCGTGAAGTGCTATAGCCCGAAGTCGTTCCTTTCCTTCAAGGCATCCCTGGAGCTATCTTTCAGCAGGATAATGCACGCCCACATGTTGCGCGGACTGTTCGAGACTTCTGTTCAGCACAACGCATGCAACTTCTTCCTTGGCCTGCTTATTCACCGGATATGTCGCCTATTGAGCACGTGTAGGATATGGTTGGTCGGCGTCTCGCTCGTGATCCGCGTCCTGCAGTTTCCAAAGACGAACTTTGGTTGCGCATACAAGCGATATGGAATTCTCTTCCTCAAGCAGATATTCAACATCTGTTTGACTCCATGCCACGTCGTATAGCAGCACTTATTGCAGCGCATGGTGGCTGCACCAAATACTGATTTCGGACGCTTAATTTGTTTCTTTTGTTTTGAAAATTTCATCATTTATTTGTATCAGTACAAGTCGTTTCTGCATTAAATTTCATTTGATTCTGATGATTCTTTCATGGTGTTGCATTTTCTACAAACAGCAGTATATTTACATTTTGTATATTTCCACTTTTCGTTTGGTTCCAGTTCTTTTCTAAAAATTCAGTTGTAATTTACTATTTTTTTTTAACTTTAAAATAATTTCAGACTGTTCTGGATTTAAAAGAAAATGTTGCACACATCGAAATGCAATTTGATCTAATAATAATATACTATATATATATATATATATATATATATATATATATATATATATATATATATATATATATATCGTAAAGAGATCTAGTATGAGAAAAACAATCAATTAATGCTAATAATCCTCTTCCATCAAAAATGGGTTTATAAGTGTTCTGAAAGAAGTACGTAATTTTCAATACACCTTTGATTAACCTTTTGAACCCAAAAAAGGCCGATTTAACTGGTTTAATGTTTCTTGAATCCTTTGCTCAGAGAAAGTTACACTACCACAGCACTTAGTATTAATTATCTCTCTTAAAACAGAGAAAGTTATTTGAATCTTCCTAATCTTTTCAGCAAGAGTTCGTCAACCCTTTAATTAATTTCATATATTTAGAATCTTGGTTCAAGTTTCTATGCTCCATGGTCTGTAAATTTGAAAGAGCATTCTTTACTCACCATAATTAGCTGGTACTAAGACGTAGCCGAAATTGTTGTATGTGGCATCATCTAAAGCATTATCTACTTAAGATTAATTGAGCACCACCTTTATTTGTTTTCTTTCCTAAAACTAAAATAAAATTCTAGAAGAAGCAATAACCTATGAGGAGTCATCTCGAAGAACTAATGATACTTTTATATATACATAGATATGAGTGTGTGTGTGTGCGCTTAATTCGGTATTCTAAATATAATTGGATCTGTAATATAATTATATTTGATTTATGTGTACATTAATTTTAACTAAGAATTTTTAAAACTAAGTAATTACTTTCAAATTATAACATAGGTCTGTTTCGAAGCTTTCTAATATTATTATAACTTACTTATATACATTTATTTTAAATTAGATAAGAATTCATTTTGCTCATTATAATTGATATTTTAGTTGCAATCCATTGCAAAACCTACGAATATTTGGAACCCTCAAACTACAATTCCGACGAATGAAATCATTTTGATGTTCACCTTTTTTTTAGCATCCTGCTCTATTTTTTTTTATTAAAGTAGTAAATTATCCAATTTAATATTCGAATTATGCATCATAAGTTCTTGTTGTACGAATTACGTAATTGAGTTTAATGCTTGTGAAGAAAATAAATCAAATTTTAAATTTGTGCATGGTTTATTATACTAATATATAATTTGAAAGTGATTCATACAAAGGGCAATATAAACTATTTCATTTCTTGCATACTTTAGGACATTTTCCCCTTTTAATATCGAAATATGAGCTGAATCTTTCGGATAAAATTTATATCAGAAATCTACTTCAATTATAAAGGTTAACATCTATTAATATCCTGTCGCAGAAAATAAGTCGATGCAGGTCGAAGAAATGATTTAAAGAAAGCTAAGTTATGATATAAGTATGAGCCATCAAAAAGAATAATTTTTAAATGTTTGGGTTTCCTATACATTTAGTACAGAATAAAATTAGTTCCAAAAAGTAAACTGTAATTTAAGACTCAATTTAAACCATAATTATTTTTAATTAAGTTTACCGACTATGTTTGAAATCTTATTTGGAACCAAACGCAAAATTCACAGTTATTTTGCTATATCGTGTTAAACTCCAATTCATTGGCATTCTAAACCTGGTTTCCTTTTGAGTCTAGGATCACTTGAAACGAAATTATAATGGTTTAAATAACATGTCATTGCAATGAACCAAATAGAAAATACAATTTTAAATACTTTTTTCTGGAAATCGTGATTTTTAAGAAAATGTTGATACTTAAAACATAATTTTACGAACTTTTACTGAGATATATGTTTAAAATTTGAACTGTATATTATTTTTACTACCTTTAAACTCATAAAGAAATTATTTAGATTTAAAACTGATGCCTTTAATTGAAATGTCTTTTTGTGAGATGTTAAGAGGAAATTTGATAAGAAAAAAATTCAACGAAATTATCCCGATATTTTCGTTTTTTCCCTCATTTAACTGTATTTCTTAGGTATAAATTTAATGTGTTAGTCTATGTAAAACATATGTATTAGATCAATGCAGTTGAATTTTATTATTTTTTTTTGAGTGTTTTGCTTTTGGTTAACTTCCCCTTAAGTTCCTTAATTTAATTTATAAAATAAATTGTAACGTAAATCAACGTAAAAATATAACGTAAATTAACGTGTAAAATGATAGTAAAATTGTTGATCTTGTTTAATGATTTGGAGTCATAATCTTCATAAAAATGTTGTGAAATTATTTTAATCATCTGTTTTTTTTAAAAAAAAAAATGCTTCAAACGTAGACCTATATTTATTGGGTTTAATTTAAAGTTGACGCACCTGTTTCCACACTTGATACTTACAAATTCCCTTTACATTTATAGATCATGAACATGAAAAAAATCACAAAAGCCATTTTAGGGGTGGGAAAATTGAAATTAATGATAAAATTTCCGGGAATGTTCAAAATGTCATGGTGTTCGAGTGAAGAATGCATCAACTCAGAGTAGAAATTTAAAGCAGTTACCCGTGTTTCTTCAGTGCAAAAAATCAGGAAAGACTATGTAATAGTATATTCATGAGAAATTTTTAAATTTTTTATATAAATAATTTTAAATTACAATAAACATTTTGTGAAATAATCATTCTAAGGAATAAAAAGTTTATTATTTGTATGTTTTGAAAGATGATTTCTTTTTTTTTCTTGTTTAAATGCATAAACTATCACATGTACATAAAAAAAATCATCGTAATACTATGATTTCATTACTATTTATTTTAATTTTGAATGAAATGATTAGTATTTACTTTTCCTGAAAAATATTTCAATTGAATATATTTATAATCAAGAAACAAAGATTGTGACTACATGTATTCGGATAAACAATATTTAGGACGTATAATCTCTCCAGAGTAATAATGTAAGCATTTAATTTGTATCATAGTTAGTGCCATTTCATAACAAATATCAAATAAGACGCTATGAAAAAACCTCACTAAAATGAATCTTCTAGATTGAAATTATGTTCGTACGTGACAAAACTAGCATGTGATAAACTTGGTATTCCTTCACGTATCATGTCTTTTAGGTTCCCTTTTAGTTGCTTACCACCTTCTCATCACGAACAACTTACCATTTCTCATCATGCCATGAGGCGGCATATTAGAACAACTTATTTCTACATACAAATTGCAAATATTAAGAGTGCTCAGTTGAAGTATTGGTATTTATACTCGTGCAACTATTGGAAGAAATAAATGATTTCTGAGCTTGCCGAACCGAATGCTGTCTGGGTGATGCCTAATTTCCTCCTCCTGTCTGGGACCTGTTTGGATCTCCTTCTCTCTTCTTAGTTCATATTGAATATGTAGAAGAAATCTCTCACTAGTAGTGCTGAAGCATTGGGTCTTGCTTTTATTCATGTCTGCTCGTCAATTATTTATGTATCACATATAAGTATGTAATGATACAAGCTCTTTCTGTTATATTTTTATTTTAGTTATCAATTTTGTACATATCTGAATTAAAATCATTACTGTTTTATTTGAAAGAGAGTTATTCTCATACACAATACGAAATAATTAACAAATGAATATCAATATTTCAAATATTAAATGACCTTTGATCAATTGCAACTTAAAGATTTCAAACAGTGGCAATGTGATATAAGCTTACACATTCAATTACACCTTAAATATCAAAACTTTCTTATTATGACCTGCATTTCGGAAATTCTCAAGAAGGAAAATATAAGTTTTCATCTTGTTGTTTATGTATGATTTGTGATGAGTCAGATCTTTTATATAGTTATTTTCTCATACAATTTATTGATTCAATGAAAGGCTGTCATGTGAATATTTGAAAGTTTTTTCAATGACTATTTAAGATCTTCCTTCGAATATTTGTTTTCCTCCTAAAAATGGATGTGAGATCTTAAGGAATATACATTCAAAGTACACCTATAAACACAGAGCTTCTGACTTTTCTCATATTTAATAAATGTGTGTAGATAAATGTAAACTAGAGGGTCTCGTCTAAAATAATCATTCTTAATTTAACTACATTTTTAATTGTTCAGTTCCAGTAATATATACAAAGTACAATAATTAAAGAAAATCATTATTATTCATAAGCACTTCCTCGAGAAATAACATGCATTCCAACATTTTATACTTTGTGAAACAATATTCTGAACTGTCTTTGGTTTTTTTTAGTTAAAATATTTTGCTTTACATTTAACAAAATGCTTTCTTCGCACACAATTCACGGAAAACCACTGAAAATTTTGTTAGGAAACAGAAAAGAAAGTATAATTTTTTAAAGTAAGCTAGCGTTTATTTACATGTTTTTAAGAAAAAATAATTCAATAGCAATTTTCCAGACAATATTCAACGTATTGAAAAAAACTTACACTTGAACCCAAAGAATATCCGTTTGAATTATATTTATTTTGCCTTTATAATTAATTCAAATGAATATATTTAAAGTTATTAGTAACTGCTAAAAGTCCTATCGCTATAACTTCTTTTTCAGGTAACCTTTTTGTTGTTTCTATGTCTGGGATTAAAAACGATCAATAAATTCAGGAAACTCATTTTTTATCGTTGAAACGTATGAGTAGTTATTTTCGTCATAACTAATATAATTAACGACGTTTTATAATGTCTTCACTTTTTAATTATTTTCAAATATTTTTAATAGTACAAAATATACATTTAAAAATGCAGGTTTTAATGTTTTTACCATAGTTCTCAAAATATCCACTCAAATTTTATTTAGCCTAACGTCTTAAACATATGTATCGTACTACATTTGCAAATGTTATATAGATATTGAACTCAAAATTTTAGAAAAAATTTAGTACAGTTTAATTGGAAACAAACAGCCACTTCGAAAAAAACGTTAATGGTTTCAATAAAATACAAAATTCGTAAGAAAATTTTCAACATAAAGTAATTTCTATAAATATATAGATGCAGTACCATTCTAGAATATGTGCGTACAAAATTATTTGATTATTTGTCTCAACTCAAAAATTTATTTTAGTAACTTTATATCTTATACTTAATACCTCATGGAAACACTTGAATATTGAGATGAGAATTTTCATGAAATGAATGACTATTTCTGTAATTAAGAAACACTTCTTCTGGATTCGGCACCAGATTTGTGACAATTTCCATTTCTCAACTGCATTTTAATGTTTTAGGAAACAAAGGTACTGTTAAACGTGGGGTTGCCACAAAAAATTTGTATTGATACTTTTAAGGATACCTTTGTAGAGGCTCGTCGGATCAACTATATATAAAATACGAGAAATATTTGAAAAACCTTACAATTAGAAACAAAATTAGAGCAAGAGAGATATCCTTTTTGAGAAAATACTACATGTCTTTAATAATATATTGTAATTGTATTATCCATACAAAGGGCTATTGTTTTAGTCAACAACCAAAATGGTCATTCGAGAACATTTCTAAAAAAGGGTTTCTAAATATATTTTCTGTATAAAATAAATAAATTAGTGAATGAATAAAATAATGAGCGAATGAGTGCGGGGATGGCTTAATGAGTGAGTGAATGAATGGTAGAGTGTATGAGTGAGTGAATTATTATTGGAGATAGTGAATGAATGAGAGTGCATAAATAAATATATGAGTGAGTGAATTATTAATGGAAAGAGTGAAGGAATGTGAGTGCATAAATAAATATATGAGTGAGTGAGAAATTGAATGAATTAATGGACAGTTAAATAAATCAAATTTCTTTCCTGTTGTATATCATTTGCTTTAATTTCATTCATTAATTGAGTAATTTAATTTAACAATTTAATAATTCTTTAAAAAACTTAGCAATTCGGTGACTAAATCTATTTTTGGCAAAACTGCATTCAACTATTTTTAATTTTTTTTTCTATTCACAATTGAAGAATTTGCTTTGAGCACCAGTCAAAAATGTACTTCCGTATTTCATCCGTATTGAATACCTTAGAGATAAGTCTCCAAAATTTTTTGAAACTCCATTTAAAATTTTTTCGAATTTATTCGGTATAATTAACTCTGCTTGGAATTTCTTAAAATAAACATTCTGTTGAGTTTTGAAATGACCGGTAGAATTCGAGTCACGTAAAGAGAAAAATCAATCATAAACAATACGTGTCTTGGCATTCTTCTGAACGAAATCGGGCATCATATCAATAAATATAGATTCCAGGGACGACGACTTCTATTTTCGAACAATATCCTGAATCGGAATTCCTAAATATACTTCACATCGGTTCAATAAAATTTATTATTTGAGAATTTTATATAAATATTAAATGAAGAACTGATGAATAAAATTTGAATGTATACATCTAGGATCAAAAAGTTTCCTAATTAGGTAAAATAAAATTTAATAAAGTTATTTATATTATATTTATCTTATTTTTCTTTTCAGAGCAAACGTTCTGCATTTTCAAACTTGTTCCAGAGTTCTAATTCTCAACTGTTCAAAACTCTGCTGGAAAATTTTTCCTGGTAAACAATTTCAGCCACTTCGTAACATTTCCCATCACTACATTCCATTCAGCGAAACAGGGTTTCTCTAACTTCATTTTTCTCCGTGGAAGTAGGGTAAAAATCCGCTGGCATGGAAAAAAGCGCTCCGTTTGGTAACATTGTTCCTTGGAAAGATAGTTTCTAAAATTTCAAGAAGTGCAGCTGCGTAGAGTTACCATGCCACGAAACTGCGAATTCCTACTCTTTTTCACGTCATTTTTGATTTGATTATTTCATAATCGTCAAATGATCGTCATGTAGATTTTTTTATGGTAGTTGATCTTTAGTCCATGCAAATAATTTGGCAACCATGCTCTATACTCAAGTCTGCGGTGAAAGAAAATTAACATCCCTTCCGTATATAATCTTCAATAAGGGTACGACATTGTTGAAAAGACGTATGACACGTCGTAAACTACAGTGTTTTTTATTCGTATCGTTTATGCATAATCTCTTCAGCATCTTAAAAATTTCATATTGTGACTTCGCAAGCAAAATACAGAATTTGACATTGTCTCTCTCTTCTATAAACGACATATCAAAACCTGAAAAACGCAAAAACTGCTTTGTCAGAAACAAGCTCTAATTTTTGCTGAAAATAAATAAAACGGTTTACATGAAATTCATTAACTTCCATAATAGTACTGTCAAACTGAGAAAAAGAGATTCCGTAAGAAGTAAGCACCTACTTGACAGATGTCAACGATACTGGAAACCTTTTAATCCGCCCACGTAAGAAAAGTGTTTTTATGAATCGATGAAGAATATATTGCTCCTAGAAGCTCTCAATTTGCTATAAATGAAATGAAATTATATGTCATTCGTCATGACTATAAGCATGAGACTAACAAAAGCGCGAGAAATTAGAAACGAAAACTTATGAAAATCTTTCTAACGATTACAGTGAGTAGGCGTTCAATCACAAAAGGCAATGCATTTAACGCACAAGTATTTTATTGTATTTTGAGAAATATCCAGGAAAAATACTTGGTACGCCTGTTATAATTAAAAACTAGTGAAAAGTTTTGCTAAATTCACCAATTCGCTCATACAGACTGTAAGACAAAATTGCACATATCACATGGATTTAGCAATTGATGGTAAATGAGCATATCACAAGTACAGTTACTCTTCAATTAAAATTGAATCAACAGATTTTAGTTCAATCGGGAAGATATTTTTGTACTTCTCTTTCGTTTTTTGAAAATGACCACATTACGCTTAACTGACTATTTACAAACCCTGAATTAAAATAGATGTAGCTTTTTCAATATGAAATTCAATATTATCTTACGCCTTAAGCAAAAAAAAAAAAAAAAAAAAAAAAAAAAAAAAATTATAAATAAA
>BMAW01035355.1:0-15119 GCA_019974015.1 Nephila pilipes | reverse complement strand
ACAGTTGTTTTCTTTTCCCGTGCTTTTTATTTTGCTGCGAAAAATATACAACGGAAAAATATTTTCAAATAATTAAAATTAGTGGTTAATAACATTAATCAAGTGACAGTTATATAATTAACATCTTATTATAATAAATATGATCTAAGAGCTTTTATTTTTAGCATTCTAATGCACCAAAAGTACAGAACTCTTTCAATGCTTCAGTTGAAATATAATTAAATAATCAGTTAATTGAAAATCAGTGTAAATCGAAAAATAATTAAGATAAGACTTAATACCTATAGCCAATCTATTTCATGCCTTGTTGCACACAATTATTCAATATATGTGCGGGCAACCAAAGATGCTTTTTCCTAGAGTATTTCTTATATGCTCGAATACGTTATTTTTTTTCCTTTCCGATTTTTGTTTCCAAAGCTGGTGTTGTAGGTATTTTCCCCAAAATGCTAATACATTGCTCTCTTAATAATATTATTAGTACTCGAGATATAGTTTCAGCATTTTCATTTGCAAATGATACCATTTTTATAAATATATAGAACATGCGTAAATTTTTATCGAAATAAAACTGAATAAAAATAGGAAAAAGGTTTGACTGCATCAAAATTCGATCCATCAGTACTCTTTTCCAATAAATGGAACACATTTTAATGCTTCCAAAGCCATCTAAGAAGAATTAGGTACAAGATTGCTGTTGACAATAGTCTTTGCTTTGGTGCGATCAGAAGAAATTTTTGACTCAGTTACAGAGTCTGGTAATACGTGTTAAATAATCTTGATTAACAATAACATATGTAGCTATGATGGTATTTTTCACTAAGAAAAGCGAGAATAGCTTCAGCTGCCAGTATTCGTTTTTCTGGTTTTGAATGTTGCTTCCCAAAAAAATGAATCTTTTTTTTTTTAAACAACCGACCTGTTGTATTGATTTAATGTCTATTGGATACAAGTTGTTATGATGGGTGATGTGTTTCACGAAGTGGTTTTTTTTTTTTTTTTTTTTTTACTTTTTAAACAGGGGGATAAGAATAAATCAAGCTATAATTATAAGATTTTAAGAATAAGGGTTAAGAAATTTTAAAAAGCAAATTTGTTGACCCTTTCCTCTTTTTTCTTTCATTCGCTACATATTGCATATGTGCATATATTCGCTACATATTGCATATCGCTATACAGCAATGTCTATACCATTATAACCATATTGTAGAAAAGCGATGTTTTAAACTTAAGTATTTTTAATCGTTAAAAATATTGGGGGGGGGGGGGAGAGAATACAAGAACAAAAAATTTCAAACTTTTAATATGCAGCAACATGGCGGATGAGAAGAGGAGGGTAGCGAACATTTTTAAGAAATCGGAAAAAGGTTGGGATGAAAAAAAGGTTATGGACCACTGGTTTATTGGCATCAGGACTCGAATCGATCACTTGACTGGAAACAACGCCGGGAGGGAACTTGCGACCATTATCACTCGACTACCCCGCCCTTGTGAGTCGGCAGGAGTCGTAAGGCAATGGGTGAGGCTGTTGATTATAAATCACCCAAGTGACAAGCCGAATCCACTCATTCAAAAATTGTGTTCGGGCGATAAAAAGTCGGTAAGGTCCAATAACGCACTAAACTCATTTTGTTTGGAATTTGTTTAACTGAGATTGTTACCATCTCTTTCAAAGCAATGTATTCAAATATCAAAGGCCATAAAGAAATAAAAAGCTTTGACCTCTACTACTTCTATCTATTCTTTCTTATTCGATTGCTTACGCGTGCCCATCGCTCAGAGACGTGCGACACTGTACAAAGTGATTGCCCCACCCCAGTATTGTGAAGCACCCTGTAGCTTCAATCTATCCTTCTGTTAAAGTGTTGTAAAACTGCTTTTGATAAGTTTAGAGAAAAGGGGAAAGCCTATTTATCGGGTACTCACTATCTCTATATAACAGCTGCGTTTCCGTGACATTGTGGAACTGTCAAAGTAAATTAGTGCAATTACTTATCTGATGCAAGTGAATGAAGAATGTTTGCAAGTTATATGATACTTGATTCTCCAGGAGTCTCTACTCAATTTAAGCAGCTGAATATACATCACTATTGAGAGTATCGTGAACCAAAGAAAACTGCCTAAGGATATTAACCTTTAACTGGAGAAAAATTATATGAGTCTCTAGATTACCCCATGCGTACAAATCCAGCTGCAGTTTTGTTATTTTCTAAGCAATTAAAATTCTTAGAGTTTTCTTATCTAACACAGATTTTGAAATGCATTTATTTACTTCCATTAAATCTTTTTCCCCGTCACTTCAAGAGTATCAGGTCTTGAAGGAAATCGTAAAATGCCGAATTTAAGATGCTTTGTATTTGTGACATACAAGTTATTGCTAGAGCTTTGGCTTTCATTGTACCTTATTATAATATTTGAATCATTTTATAGAGCTATAAAAATAATTTTTTGGTCAAAAACTGTTCTTTTCCTTCCTCCAAGTTGAGCATGGATATGATTTTTTTAAATATATTTAGATTTAGGTGCCACACACACACATTTAAAAAAAAAAAGCAATCCTCTATCTCATACATATGCTAAATATTTTACCCCGCCTATAAAAAAAAATAAAAAAAAAAAAAAAAAAAAAAATAGTGAACTAATATTTTAAATATCTCTGTATATTTTCTTCGGAAAAATTTTAAAACTTTGTAATTTTGGAAATTTTAATTTTTTTTTTTCACTTAAAAATATTATTTCTCAAAACTTAGGTATAACATAGAGAAAGAATATATTTGGTTCGCTTTATGCATAAATATCATTTATAGAAGTATAACAAATTTTAAATGTTATAGTATAATAGTTGTTTTTTAAAAGATACCGAAACACAAATGACTGGAAAGTCATATCCAAATTCAAGTGTAAGACAATGAAAAAAATTTGACTAAAAAATTATTTATAAGCTCTGTAGCATTATTAAAATGACTTCATTAGGCACACACAAAATTTAAGTCTTACAAAGAATTTCAAAAAATTAAATGTCTAAAAAACTAAAAGTTACGGTATTTTACAATTTCTCGTAAGTCCTAGTACTCTAAAAAAAAATACAGAAAACCATTCTTAGATACATTGAATGATTTCTCTCTCTCCTCCAACCACTATTTCTGACAACATATTCTTAGTATTTTTTTTGGATATTTTTATTGTACGAAACAAGAAAGTAAAATCTATTTTTTTTAGTAATTTATAATACGAGGGTCATTCAATAAGTCCTTAGAAAGTTCAAGAGAAGCGCTCGTAGCATCGAAAATGGTTAGTTTTTAGTAAGCATCATGATTCACTATGCAGCTGTCTAAGTCTCAGTTATTTCTATCTCATGGTTTCATTTTTATTGTGGATTGAAACAAAGAACTTGTGTTTGCTTGGAAAAAATGAAAAGAAGTGAATTTTGATAAGTGATTAAACATTTATAATTAAAAGACTTAATACAAAAAAAAGATCAAAGTTGAGTTAAAGTTCCTGAGAAACCTGCACCTGTGTTTGCACAACTGTTTACGATTGGGTAAATGAGTTTAAACGTGGCCGTACATTCACAAAAGATGAACGTCGTTCGGGACGTCCAGTGGAAGCGATTGCCCCCGGAATGATTGACAAAATCCTCGACTTGATTTTGAGTGATCGACGAATCAAAGTGCGCAAAATTGTTGGGGCCACTCGCAAGGTACAGTGTTTTAAATTTTGCAGAAAAATCTCAGCAAGAGGAGTGCTGCAGTGGAAAATAAACTGGTGTGGTCAACTCTGAGGCTATTTTGGCGCTTTTTCGTCACAATCCTGACAAGTTTTTGCATAGATACATAACTGTGGTCAAATTTGTACATACTACAACACTCCAGAGACAAAGGAATAGTCAAAAGAATAGGGTTTTGAAGGCAAGCGGGCTCCGAAGAAAGCAAAGACGTGGAAAATGGCCGACAAGGCGATGGCCACGGTTGTTTCGGATGAATGCGGAATTATCGACACTGATTACTTGGAGGGGAAAAAAACAATAACTAGAGAGTATTATGCGTCGTTATTGTATTGGTTGAGCTAAGAAATCAAGGAAAAAGTTCCTCCTTTGAAAAGGAAGATTCTCTTCTATCTAAACAATACGCGGGTACAGTTTCGATGGTCATAATCATAGAATTAAAATTCGAATTATTACAACATCCACCGGAATTGGCTCCCAATGAATTTTATAAATTTCCAAACTTAAAAAAAATTGCTTGGTGGACAATGGTTCACGTCGAACGAAAAGGTCGTTACCCAAACTGATGCCTATTTTGAGGACCTTCCGAAATTTACTTTTTAGAGGGCTTTAAAAAGCTAGAGAAACGCTTGGAAAAGTGTATAGAGCTAAAAGGAGGTTATATTGAAAAAAAATCTATCTAAAATAATTTGTTTTTGTCTTTTTCTCTAGACTTATTGAACAAGCCTCGTAGTTACGTTTATTATTGTTTGAAATGTTTTGACAATTTTTCCCAGCATAAATGCCCAAGAAGCGATCTAAATAAGGAATAAAAACACATTGTGTTTTTAGTCAATTCCAGTATATTTTATTCAAGTAATATACATAATAATTTGCACTGGCTAGTAATCAGAAGGCTTATTTCTCTTTCAAACTTCGTTGAAGTTACAAAACGTATTCACTCTCGTTTGTTTGGACCTAGATGGAAGTAACAAAACTGTGGTCTACTTCGCAGTCTTTAATAATTGCATAACTGATCGTTTTTGGCTGATTTGTGGTAACATCATTCTTTAGTAGTGATCATCAAATTGTGTTCCGTGGAACCTCAGGGTTCTGCAAGTCAAACCTTGAAATTCTGCACAAAAAAATAAATAAATTTATAAGACACTCGAACAAGTTTACTAGTGTTTATTAACTATAAACACTGAAAATAAAAAAATATATTGAAAATTAATCAGAAGTTTCGTGTGTGGGTTGCCGAAGTCCGTAACACGACGGCAGCAGAGACTTATGATGAAAAGTAACTCTGGATTCTCAACTATTCAACGTGAATCTATTTTGTACAACGATATGTGGGAAAAATAGATTCACGTTGAATAGTTGAGAATCCAGAGTTACTTTTCAACAACATGTGTTCTCTGTGGAGTTTGTGTAACCACGGTTATCTACCGTTGTGTACTCCGTGAAAAATCTTTCTTAACGTGTGTGACAACAAAAGCAAAATAAAAACAAATTAAATTCAGAATATGCAAGTGCATATAACATGAATAGAGCTAGACTTTGATAGCAAAATAAAAAAAAATGGAAGCACTTCTCAGTCAATAAATATGATGCAAAGGTAGGCGACACCTGGAGAACGAGTCAATGATATTACTAAGCAAATCACATTAATTTTTATGCTAAAAAATTTTAATATGAAACGCACTTCTCTTTAATTGTTCTCTCATAAAACACCAATAATAAATTGATCTACTTAAAATACTATTTTAATATACATTTTCATAAAAGAGAGATGGGGTTCCACCAAAATATCATGTAGTTCTGAGAGTTCCGAGAACCGACAAAATTTGAAGACCATTGCTCAAGATACACAAGATGGCTATTACCGGCGATGACACAAACGCTGGTATTTTCTACACCTAACTTCCACATTATGCAACAGGTCGGTTTTGAAACTCATTTGAGCTTAACATGTTGTAATCCTAATTACTTTAGGGGGGGAATAAGAATTTGCGTCTGTGTTTTCATTTAAATGTTACCAGGCATGGAGTTAGAGCCCCTAACCTCTGTTTTATTACGATTATGATCCTTCATTCCATAGTTAAAGTTTATTGATTAAAGTTGGTACATATCATGCAAAAAATACCCTTTAAAAAGTAAAATAGTATTCCTGTCAACTTTGTCTGAATTTGTGGCAAAATATCAAAAATAATTTATTCTTTTTGTATTCGAATGGAACGTCCCATTAATTTCAGATGCACCATTCATTTGTTTCAAAATTTCTACTCCCAAATAGTTGAAATGATTCAAAAAAAAAAAAAAAGAACTTCCTGGAAGAAGATTAAAGAGTATATATATATGTGTGTGTGTGTGTGCGCGCGCGCGCGCGCGCATGTAATATAATACATAATACAAAATTACTTAAGGCAAACGATTTCTCTGAGGTCGAATAAAACTCCAAGGTCAATGAGCAAAAAAAAAAAAAGGTTTAAGACTCCAAATACCAGGTGTGAATATGAAATTACAAGAATGGTGAGTTGCTCTCCATGATAATTTAAAAACCACTCTTATTTTTAGTTATTTCATTTTATAAATGATGTTATTCATTGCTATCGAATCTATTTCTTCCTGCGAGTCCAAATTAGTTTCCCGAAATTTTTTTCGCAAATGTATGATGAGCTAAATTGAACTGCATTTTGTAGTTTAGTATATAATAGCTTTCTTGGGCCCAATATAGAAGAGATATTGACCCTGTGAAAAGAGGTGTTCCTTAAAAAGGTATAGTCACTAACTATTATTGTAAGCTAATGTGGGATTTCATTTGAAGTATGCCCTATATAGACATTGGATCAAATTCAGCATCGTGAATTTCGATAGTAACTAGCATGTCATCCTTTTACTGATAAAATATTTTCTTTTCCACAAACTAAAGATTACTTTTAAATTACCTCTCAAGTAGGGAGTCTGAAATCATTTAGTTCAATACAAAAGCTAATTTATATATCTATTTTATATTTGTGTGAGACTATGATGATTGGTTGGTTGTGTAAGTATATGCCACTAAATCCTCTTGGGATATATTGCGCCTAATACAAGGTAAAATATTTCATTTAAATTAAGTAAAATAAATTAGGAGTTAAACAACAGATAATGCATACAGAAAAAAAATCAGATTTTAAATATATATCTGTGGAGTAAAGCCAATGTCATGGAAAAATTTAAAAATATTTGTTTGGGGAGTTTCCCCAACCAAGTCAATCAAAGATAATGTAAAAGATTTAAAATATTTTATAAGAACAGAGTTCAGAGTTAAATGCAGTACATTCAATTAAAACATGTTTCACTGTCAGAGAACAAACACAATTATTACATTTTTGGGTTTTTCTCCCACTAAAAGGTGTTTATGTAGTAAGTAGGCGTGTTAAAATAACGTCCCGTCTTCTGCATGAAAATGTTTCTTTCTGCAGTTGGAGATGGCAGGTTTTATATGATGCAATTTATTATTTTTTTCTAGGTCCCAATGGTTATGAATAAAATATTTAATTTATTTTAAGATATCGCTGTATGGATTGGTGGGAGAGAATGTACCGGATACATATTTAGCAGCATTTCACTCCCTTTGAACTCTATAAATGTTATAGTTATGCAAATACGTCACATCCTGTTTAAGAGTGGGTATGTATGCGGACGATGTGAACCGCATTTCTGTTTTTCATATTTTATAAAAAACCACAACAATGTTATTATGTACACAAATTCAAATAAAATTGATATGATTGCGTGTGCTTAAATAAGTGCCATGGAAAGTGCGCATACTCGAAAAAAATAAATAAGAGAAAGAAAATACAAAACAATGATTTCAAAATTTTAATGATTAAGGTAAAATGCAGACTATTTTATCCTAATCATTAAAATTTTGACTTTTAAAGAGTATAATATTTAACGAATCCTTTGGTCAAATCTTTAAAATGTGTTAAAGGCTTTCTCAGCTCTCACTATCACTGAAATACATGATCACCCATGAAGTTGCACAAATATTCTTCGCGCAACGGAATAGTGTCACCCAAGACCCCCTGATGACGATTGCAGTGTGTATATCCCCGCGAACTTATTTATAATGAAGATAAAAATATATGGACATTAAAATACAGCATTAATTAATACAAAACATTAATTTCTTAGTAAATGTAACAAGATTCTCAGTAAGAAAAGTTCTAAAATAAAACTATAAAACTTATTTCAGTTTTCAAATGGAGTCGCATTTGGCCATCTTTGTTTTATAGAAATTAGATCACATCCCATGTAGGGCTTTTGACTGACTAATGATACAGTCAAATAATATCAATTTTTGATCCCCCCCTCTCCCATAAAAAATTGTTTGAGAGACAGAGCTGAAATAACATTAATATTGAAGACTGCTTATAATTGCAAATTCCAGCATTTATTCCCAGAATGCAATAAGTAATAAAAAATAAAAATAATTATAACTACAAAACTAAGAAATAGTGAATAAAATAATATAAATAAAGATTCCATAGTATTCTTTCAGCACTAGGTACTGTTCATTTGAAAGAATTTTTTTGCACATATATTTGCATCATATTTTGTTGAAAGGCAATATTAATTTTTAAAATCTTTTTAAAAAACACCATCCCCAAAAGAATATTGGGTATATTTTTAAATATACAGCTTTTATTTTAATTTTGAAATTAAACGATTGCTTCGAACATTATTTTGAAATGAGCAAATTGATTATTAATACTCAAATATTTTTGTGAATGAATTAATACAATTCGTTACTTAATTTTAAAACAATATTTTCCATAAACTCTAACAGAAATTTTATTTTGTATTTAACACATTTAATTATACCATCAAACCCATATATTGTTCTTTAATTTCTAATTATCAAGAATATATTGCTCATTAGCTCCTATTTACGCATGGCATGCCAAAAATAAATTAAGTCTGAAAAGAATCTAAATTAATAACGAGGCGGAAAACACAGAAAAAGTCCCTCCGGTTACTAAAAAAAAGTGAAAATCATTTAATTCAATACATATAAATGCAGCAACTGTGAAAACAGAAACATAATTAGAACCTAACGACCATACCTGTAATAACTAAAGATCTCGGTAATTAACATGGCATCCTCCTTTCTACCCATCAGCTTTCTATTAGCCATGAATCTCGCAAATATTGCTTACAAACATCAATTTTTTTCCCCTTTTCATTCCCATCATTACGCTCAAAGGCATTCTCCTTCCCTAAAATAAAATAAATCTCAATAATAATCCGACTCATTTAAACATGGAAAAGGGACAAAAATGAATGTTTTCCCTAACGAGCTTTAATTGTGTCTTTCTTAGCGGGAGATCCACGGACGTAAATTAAGCATTAAAAACCATCCAACAGCAATTCCATCGACAAAACCGTTTACCGTCATTTGCGCACCGAAATGTTCATTCACTCAATCCAAAAACGTTTACCGGAAAAGAGAAGGGAGGTGGTCCATTAACTGATCTTAATTAACTTTCACTGGATTGAGATGGCAGCACAGGAATGCCAAAAAGCTGTTAAATGCCTTCCCCACTATTGTACTCTAAACACCTTGCATTTATTACAAGGGGCACAAAACATCTAAATGAGCATTGGGGGATATTCAATGTGTGGCTATATATATATATAAACACCCATCACCCCACATAGCCTATTACCAATCCTGCAGAACTGTTGTAATGGTTTCAAACGAGGCATTAGAAGAGAGGGGAGGGACAAACGATAAAAAAAATAAACGGCATTGCAAAGGGGGGGGGATAGACTCGATAGGGGGTGCACCGGAGACTGGCAGGAGCAAAACCAACATCCTAATGAAGGCAATCGTTCGGACAGGAAATTAGAATCATCGTTTTTCCACCCCTCCTAACCAGTTATCGCATCTCTTATTCCTGTTGGCGCTTCGG
Organism: Nephila pilipes; assembly: GCA_019974015.1. NCBI lineage: Eukaryota > Metazoa > Arthropoda > Arachnida > Araneae > Nephilidae > Nephila > Nephila pilipes. The sequence goes on along the minus strand of BMAW01035355.1, from coordinate 5,453 downwards.
ATTCGGGAGCTTATCGAACCTTTTTCCGCTCCACCCTTCGTCACAAAAGCCCATTTAGATCCTCCTTTCCACCCACCGCCTTCTTCTGGCAGACGAGAGGGAAAGAAAAAATAATGGAACGAAAAAAAAACACATTAAAAGAATCCAACCCCCCTCCTGGCAAGCACGCGCAGTGTGGTGGTATAATGCTCGGATCCCTTACTGGGTGAGATTCATATCTGGCAAAAGCGAACTTGTAGTTTCTAGGGCCTCTGCATCATCTTGGGGGATTAGTTGATTATTCACTTAAAGCCACGGGGGTGCAGAGAATAAGCTATTAGATACTTCTTCCAACCCCCGCATCTTCCCCTCTTGGGTGATGGTTGGAGTGAAATATGACCGACGATGCGTTGATGGCCGAATTTGGACATAATCGTTTTGTCCAATTATGCTTCTCTCCTGGTGTTTTTCTGCAGCGACAACCGGATTTTAATAACCTTTCTACGGAAATTGTGGTCCGTTACGGGGAGATTTTTACGAGCCAGGTTCTTTTTATTTAATGATGTCTGGTGCTGTTCTGTTATGCTCAGCACGTCAGCAAGTTACACGTGATTAAGAGCTTTTTATCTGTTCCAGTGGCTATTCGAAATGTGAGAAAACAATGATATTTTGATATGATTCACGAATATGATTTCATTTTAAACTACCTATTATTTTGAACGATATAATAAAGTATTCAATTAAGCGATTCAAAGTTTTGATGCTCAAGGGACTCAAAAGAAAAATAACGCTTTTAAAACGGTCTTCATTGCTCTTTCATGATAAAATTAATTTATCGCTTTCATTTCTTCATTCTAATTGTGTATTGTTACTAAAATGAATATGCGATATTAATTCAGAACTTGGAAAATATTTTTCCAACTAAATTTAGACTTCTTTAAAAAAGATTAATTATAGTAACTATTATTATTTTCTCATGCGAAACATAAAATTTTATAAGTTTAAGTGTAAATCATAATTTCATCCTTTTTACTAAATGGATGATCGGCTTAAAAATTTATTTATTTTTAAATATCATACACGAACCAGGCAATTTATGATTAAAATAATGGAAGGAAATTTAGGATATATATGTATGTATAAGATAAAGCAATGAATTTATCATTAAAAAACATAAAAGAAAGAGAACAATTAAAATCCAAAATCAACAAAAAAAAAAAAAACATTTATAGAACTAAGTAAAAAAAGGTGAAACTGAATCAAATTTGAAACTAAGAGATGAATAAAATTTGAAACTAATTTGAACCAAAGAATAAATCGAATAATTCGAATACCCAACAAAACAAAACATGCATATTCAGACTGGGGAGTGAATTGTGGGGTTAAACTAGTTCTATGGTACAAGCCAACCCTCTCCCAATGCATCTTCTTGGGTAAAATTGGATTACTCCAAAATTCAAGTTGTAATTTAAAGAAAAGAAACAATAAACAAAGAAGAAAAAATGAATGGCGCGATATCTCAATTACTAATTATTTTCTCAATTATTAATTATTTACAAAAAAAATGAATAAAATTATCCAATTAAAACTTATCCATTTAAAAATATCCGATTAAAATTATCTATTAAAACTATCCAATTAAAAATTTAAGATTTTTTTCGAAACAATAAAACATTATAATTAAATATTTCCAGTTAAAAACTTTAAGAACTACATACCCGAATCCGTGCTTTTCATCGAAATTCAATTCAAATTTCATATTTGTAAAGTCAAAGGTTCAAAAGATCATATCTTTGACAAGTGATCGTGAATCTGAGTGCAATAGGTTAAGTAACTTTTTAAGTGATGATGTCCACCACCATGTATTGTTGCCAGATAAATTTTGGAAGTCAATAGTACTTAAATAATTTGAGTATAAAAAGTTTCAATATAGAATATGTAATGAAAATCCACCAATAAACCAATCATGACCAGAAATCATATTGAATGATCAGAATTTTATTTGTTATAATTATTTAAAATTCAATTGAGTGAAATATGTGTGTGTAAATGTGTAAAAATACAGAAATGTTTCAAAATATTTTCACAACTAGACCACTAACTAGCTGACTTTGTAATCCTAATATTGTGTGGTGGATTTGTTTTGAAATGAGAGTCCAAAAATTCATGAATGTCCCGAAAGGCAATAGCCCCCCTGTACAAGACCACCTTTTTGAATAAGTCACCAATCTAAAAGATAATTAGAGTAAGCTCTTATTCCAAGTTATAATTATTAAAAATACAACAAATCAAATCATGAAGCAAAGATTCCATTGAGAAACCAGTATAAAATAAAAATTTCTTTAGATATCAGATACAATTTACACAATGTCACTTCAATACCCCCCAAAGTCCGCAACGAAGTCCCCATGGGAAATCCCACAAATACATTAAAACAAACCCTCATGCAAATCATTGGGAATATATCTTTAAAAAATCTAATAGATAATTACATTCTTTACATTCTGTTATAAATTTCTTATTATTATTGAATATATCTTTATCATATGTAACTAACAGTTTATTACGAAGCAAAAAATTTAATATAATGTTTCTGTATATGGATAAATGAATATTGCTTTCCCAACAAGGCATTTTAATTATCTTAAACTCAAATGCATCTCTTTTATCAAATAAATTACTACAAATGATATGATCCTTTATCTGTAACTTTGTATCCAAATATTCAGCCTCACCCGTATCTGAATTTGTCTGCAATAAAATCAAATAATTAGGATAAAATTCAATGTTCGGCTTAAAATCTTTACATTTACTGAAAAGAATTAGGTCGTCTATATATCTATATAAAATATAAAGAGAGTTATATATATATATAAAATATAAAGAGAGTTGTATATATATATAAAATATAAAGAGAGATATATATATATATATAAATTAATATATATTTATATATATATATATATATATATACACGTGTGTGTGTGTGTGTGTAAGATTTTAATATCTGTTTTGTAACCAGAATATGAGCATTTTTCACTAATGCTTTGCATGTAGAATTATTTGCTTTTATAAATTAGTTTCCTCAAAATGATAACTTTACTTTCACTTTAAAATTAAACGTTCGCTTCTTTGGTTCTTTATACCTCTGACTACTTATACCACGATTTTTACGAGCATCAAAGATTCATTTCATATATCTGAAATTGATTTTTCAGATAATCTGTTCTTATGATCTAAAATCACTATTTAAAAATATTTTTGAAAAAAAAAAATTTACGATACACTTTTAAATTCCCAAATATGTGTCGATTTCAAATATGTAATAAAAAAAAGTGCGCAATTTTTGAATTAATTTTGTATAATAAGAGAGTTAACACTTAAAATGTTTGGAAGGATAATTACTGCAAAAAATACATAATTTTTAGAGAAAATAATATAAATATGCGATATGAAAATGAAAAAAGTAGAAAAAGTTCTATAAAATTTTAGTTTGTTACATTTATATTCCAATTCATCAAAAAAGTAATTCCAAAACAATAAACAATAATTAGAACAGAAATTATACTTATCAGGTGGAAGTCAGATGGGGTTACCATAGTATAGCTTTTTAAAATTCACAATGTAATTGAAATGCTTCGACTTGGAAGTGGAAGATATTTGGTGATAAATCCATCCTCCATCAGCGCTTCAATATTAAATTATTTGGTATTTTCCATTTCGCACGCACAAATCTCGCCAATTAAACTTAATTAGTAGCAATACACAGTATACATTTAAAAATACATATTCCGTTTGGCGTCGGTCATATCAATTTTGCCGATAAAGTCACCAAAAATAACATAACCGATGGATAAGAGTAGATTAACGGAGGAAAATTACATTTTAGATAAGACTTCCGTAAAATCCGTTCTTAGTGAGCGTCTACATCGCAAAATGAGTAACTGTACCAAATTTCAAGTCAATCGGTTGTATAGTATTAGAGATATCGTGATGAGGCAGTCAGTGGTATTTCGCTTATATATATAGATCTATGTAACACATTTAAAAAAATATATTCCGTTTGGCGTCGGTCATGTCATTTTTAGCGATAAAGTCGCCAAAAATGATATAACCGATGGATAAGAAAAGATTAACGGATGAAAATTACATTTTGGATAAGAATTCCGTAAAATCCGTTCTTAGTCAGCGTCTACATCGCAAAATGAGTAACTGTACCAAATTTCAAGTCAATCGGTTGTATAGTATTAGAGATATCGTGATGAGGCAGTCAGTGGTATTTCGCTTATATATATAGATCTATGTAACACATTTAAAAAAATATATTCCGTTTGGCGTCGGTCATGTCATTTTTAGCGATAAAGTCGCCAAAAATGACATAACCGATGGATATATATATATTATAGATAGATTGTAAGGAGGAGAAAGTGAAAAAAAATAGAACCCTTTTTAAAACTAACAAAAGTAAATCACTAAATGAAAATGCAGTTGTAAGTCGTTCATAACTCTGATAAAGAACATGATATGCATAATTTACATCGAATTCTGACGTGGTATATATATTTGTTTGTGTGTGTAATCTAATAATAAATTACATTATTATGGCAATGAAATAAAATAAATAAAAATTTACATAAATAGATATGATTATTTATCAATTTGATTAAGTACTTGATAATCATAAAAATAACTAATCGAAAAAAATTTAAAAAATCAGGATCTATTAAAGGTTTGAAATGATAAAAACGTCTCAAAAGGAAATAATATAATTTAAATTGCAATTTCCTGCTTTAGACAGAAATACGTGGATAAACATGTTCTATGGATCTAAACCATCCCGCTCAGGAATCCCTTTATAACAAAATTTGCTTAAAACCATGTATTAAAATAACAAATACACATTATACAGGTTATATGTAGAATAATTGATACTATTTACTGCACTAATTTATTCATCAACCTAATCCTAAAACTTTTTAGTTACGTATTACACATGCACACACACACACCATATATATATATATGAGTGAGGGAATGTCAAGTTTATTGGCGCAAGAGCCAGATATGGCTATGCTGCGCCGAACAAGATTAAACTGTGGTCTAGAAGTGAAGTTGAAAAATAGATGAGTGGTTGACAAGAAGGAGGGTCGAAAATAGAGAAGGATCGCTAGGGTATCCCGGGAGGGCGTCACCCGTGTTTACCAAAGACAGTAAACCCCATGGGAAAGAAAGATCACTATGATACTTTGGGTTCGTGAAGCCTATACTTACCTGAAGAAGGCAAGTCCCTGAGGTCCTCTGATATAATCCCCAGGGGTAGGGTGCCCGGCTACACCCCCAGACGCTAGGTACCCATTTTAGTCGCCTTTTACGACATGCATGAGCTACAGTGAGACTATTCTGTCATCCCCGGTCACCACCCGGGTCATATATATATATATATATATATATATATATATATATATATATATATA
>BMAW01035338.1:0-16182 GCA_019974015.1 Nephila pilipes | reverse complement strand
CTGTTGTACTTCGAGTTACATGTGCTATTCGATTTTCATTCGAAAATGGAACACTTCACTGGATTTGATAAATAATGAATGAGAACTTAAAGCGAAAAATTTGAAAAACTGATTCAAAAAAGATGCAGAAAACCTTATTTTGAGTAAATAGGTAAGGAACTCCCATGTTTTCCAAGCGTATTCTTTATATCTTAAGGATTCTCGGGGTCTCAAAAGAGAAACAAAAGTAAGAGAAGAATGTATTTATATATCCATGACGTAGAATTTAAATTATGAAAAAAATAACATAATTTGAGATAAGCACAAATAGACCTTTTTTGGTTTAAAATGCACCTAAGTCATTTTTTTTTTTTGCTTATGACCATAAAAAAGTAGAGTTAATAAATAACAGCGAAGTATTTTTTACAATAAAAGAGCTTGTGTTAATCATTTTAGACTTAAAGTAAATTAATCTGTAACTCAATTTCAATGTTTTTGTGTTCGAACAAACGGTATTTTAGAAGAGAATAGTTATTAACAAATAATTTGCTAAAAGTATAGGGTAAATTATAAATATCATATTCCTTTCAAAGTGAGTAAAACTTTTTAAGAAATAGGATATTTATAATTCCTTTCAATTGCTCATGAAAATGTGCAGATATGTTGCTACTCAAAATTTTGCACCACTGCGTGAATCCTGAAATACTTATATACTTATATACGAATATCTTCCTTGATATAGTTACAGATTATTTAGATATCACAATTTAGGACACAATAATTTAAGGAAAAACAATTGACATAATAATATAGATTTACATAATTCTCGGAGTGGAATATCATGTTTAATAATTAGCTCCTCCACTTGGATTGCTGGTTATTAGTGCTTCAGTTATCATTACGAGATATTATTTTACAAGTACTTAATTTAGGGAAATTGGGAAATAAAATGTTTTTAACATATTATTCATGATTCTCAAATTTTAAGCTGAATCACTCGCCCCCAAATATTTATTCACATTTACATGTACACATTAAATCTCCCCCCCCCACACACATTTATACTTAATACTGCTATTTTTATTCAGTTTTCAAATAAATAAATGACTATATACACATGATTAAAAATAACAACTTTGGGCCTGTAAATGTTTATCGTTCCTTCAGATGTGTAGCCAAGGTTAATAAAACCAAATGCTCAAAAATCTGGATTTTCCTGAATGCCAAGGAAGTATTGAAAGAAAAATGATTTTTCATTATCTGAGGACAATCTTTTACTTAACAGAACAAGCTATCCTATCCCATTTAAGAGAAAATAAAATATGTAAATCATAATAAATTCTATATTTTTACTGTCTAAATATTTCAAAAACTGTGTCTTGATATTTTAAATGAAAACTAAATGGTAAAGTTAAGTATTTTAGCTCACACATACTATTTGCTCGAAATGCAAATTTCGAATAACTATAAAAGGTTTCTTTATTGTAATTTTCATCTGGTGTTTTGTTCATACAAAGTATGATTTTTTATTAAAATGTATCAATGTATTTTCAAAAATTAATTATTCATTTTTTTGGCATAGATTATAGACACATATACTTAATACTATGAAACATTGAGCTTAAATTAGAAATAAAAATACAACTAATGGCTCAATACTAAAAGGTTGAAAAGTACAAATTTGCATTTTATAAGAATACAAACGCTTAAGAAAGTAGATATTTCTAATCTTGATATGCTATTGAAACACTTTTCATCTATTCCTTTTTTAAAACCTTTTTCGGAAGATTTCTTCATATGGTAGATATATTTACACTAACAGTGTAAGGAAATCTACCTCTCAAAAAAATCTTTGAGACCAAACATTTTCATTTTGTTAAAAAAAGAATTATTAAGTATTTATTATTATTCTTTAATTTCAAAATATTCCGAGTCAGAAACATATAATGTTTTGGCTTAAATGTAATACTTATTTTAATATTATGATAGTTTAAAGAAAATTGATATTTCAATGTCTTATTGAATTTTTAATACTAAACACTTTCCAAAATATTTTAAGATTTCAAGCACCCAGATTTCTCTTTCCGACTTCTGAAATATACCACTTTTATTTATTCTATTAATATTATTCCATTCGGCAAGCATTTTTGAAAATAATTTGTTTTCTATGCTCTTTTCAATACTTTTCCAAACCTAATTTCACTTTCATGGAGTGTAAGTAACAATTATTATCTTGCTCTAGATTATATTAATTGTAACCTACATCGCTTTGTTTTAATTTAGATAATCTGATAAAAAAAAAAAACCGAAGACGCAATAATGCATTGTGACGCTTTTAAACTATTTTGTCTCCTATCCCCTTCAACCCTTTTTATTTATTTATTTTTACTTGATCAAAATTTCCCATTTACTAATTTCCCGAGGAAACTATTCATTCTCTTCTTCTATTTTAATACCCCAATTTCTTCATAGAAAACGCAAGAATAGGAATAAAATTTATCCAGGTTTAGGTTTCCGAGTGGATTTCAAAGCAACTAAAAGACATTTATTCATTACAACGAGATAAAGGAGGGAAATTGGCATTTAAAAATCCCTACAGTTTCAGTAAACTTCTCAAGTGGGAGGAGTTTACCGAAAGAATTTATGCAAAGTCAAACGTTGTTCGTGTTTTCGTTCCTTTCGTTGAGAAAGGGCGGTAATAAAAGGACTCTTCGGCTTTAGCTCCCATCATTTGATTTCATTGTATTAAATGAAGTAATTATCTTGTGCCACGTTTCCAATTGCGTATGCTAATGGATATGCATTAGTTTTCTGTTTCTCTGTTTGCACGATTTTAAATGATTTCTCAATTTAATTATCAAAGGAATAACCTTCAACAGATTGTTCGGTATAAATTTATGAGTTGAAATATTTAAAAGTAAAAGTGAATTTGTTGAGTCACTACGGAAATCTCTAAATAAATATCTAGGGTTAAGAAAGGATACTAGCAAAACGCCATACGTGCTAAGAACGTAAAGGTTAGCTAATCGCGTTCTTTTATTATAAATAATGAAAGATTCTCCTTAAAGGCTCTCGGTAGTTCAATTTTACCAAAAATTAAACCTAGACCCAATCAAATGAAATGAGGTTATGTAAATTTGTTTTACTAAAGAAGTATAATGAAGAGGTAGGGAAAAAGATTATATAAGTTATGCTGAAATAAAAATATGGGTAGCAGGAATGAGAAGGATTTGAATTGAACGCGGAATGCACTTGTGAGTGTATGAAACATAATTTATTATTAGAAGAGTTATAAGATCCGACTTTGACTTCTTGAAGCTGAAGATATCTCACATTAACTAGTTTGTCTAAGACTATAGTATCCGGATAATTTTGACATATCATATTCAATTACAACCTAATGCATTAGTAAATGCATTGAGGTACTTTGAACTAAGATAGTGCATTTCCCTTAAATAGTATAAATAGAAAAGTGCTTTGAAGAAAAACTGGGACTTTTTTCAAATGATTACATATATTTGTGCATAGACTTTAAATTGTAATAGGATGACGAAAGAAAATAGAAGTAGAGATACTCTTCAGAAACTAAAGGATTCTTTTATTTCATGAACTGTTTCACAATTTTTAGATGAGAAAAAAAATATTTTCTGTTTGAGAGAAATAGTATGTAACACCGACTATAACAGGATGAAATAAAAACACGTCAGCTACTAACGTCACTTTAAGCTCTGTCTAAACCAAAATTCTGAATTGCTCAACATAGAGTGTACACCAGAATAGTAGTCATATGTATTACCTCATTTCATCTAATTTATTCTGGGATTTTTCTAAATATTTGAGCAATTATATCTTTTTTGACTGCTTAGAAAAATCATAGAATGGTTATAAATTACAGTTCATTTCGTTTAGTACATACATGTCTAAATTTATTATGAAGAAATATGTCAAAAATTGATAAAAATGCTCTCCAGCATTAACATTATATGCTATTAATTAATAAAGAACTAATTACAGAAAAAAAATATGCAATTTATTGAGGTGAAGCAAATAATATACATATTATTTGAAAAAATATATATAAATGTTATGAAAAATATATGAATTAGACGTAATTAAAATGAAACGTTTCACGAAGATTTGGAAAAATTGAATGCTTCCAAATTTTGATCTTTTTTCCATCATTGTTGTAATAATGTGTATCTTGTTTAGTCATCAGAGAATTAGAATTATAACTTTATACATCAAGGAAATTTAATAATTAGTTTAAAATTAATCACTGGAAAGTCTTATTTTTATTTCCCTCGGTGAAAAGTTTTTAGGAAAAATAAATTTGTATTCTAATGTGTAAATTATCTGCATATCCCATTATCCAAAGAAATGAATGAAATTATAACTCTTTTACTGTTGACGCATTTTAATGTCCGTAGTTTTCAAAATAGTTTAAAAGAAGTTGCCTGTCTGATCAAAATGCGTCCAAAACATGTAGATTGAGATATAATTAGTAATTCATTGGAATGCAATCCAGTAAGTTACTTACGGAATTTCATTTGTAACATATTTGGAGATCTATAACTTAGTACAAATACACAACTAATCAATTTTTTATATGTAAATGATACCCATTCACTGAATTTTCTAATCATTTATTCATGAAAAGATACGTTACAAAAAAGTCAACACATTTTATTAACTATTTTCACAAAACATGTAAAATCGCTATCTCTCGAACCTCTCTTAACTCGGCTGAAATATATTTTATAATTGCCCTAAAAAATCTTAGTTTACCAGCTCCTTTGTTAGGAACTCCTTGAATACAGCAAGTTCGATTCTTATTACTCTTACCAATAGTCATTTCTGACTGGTTTTACTGCAAATTATTAATTGTAATAATTCCTTCCCAGCAACATGTAAACATATATCAGCTTCGCGTTATCACCCGTTTTTCCATCTTATTCATTTCAATTCTATTTCTTTTATATATCACTAACCCTAATTCAATCCATAACACTTCTTATCTTCATCTAATTTGCCGATTTAGATCTTATTTGGTTGGAAAGGAGTTGAAGTTCTTTTCAGCTCAATTTATAGAAATTCTCCAAGTTATTGAAGAGTCCAATGTCAGATGTTCAAAAATACTTACGATTGTTTTAAATTGATGCGATTCTAAGAATCTATTATTTTTGGGAAAACATTTACTCGTTAGTTTGTAATTCTTATACATTACACACCATTTAATATCTGAAATATATGTAAAAAAAATTTAAATAAAAGATCCGCATTTTTTTTTTAATTTAAATATATGGATTTATATAAAATTAAAATTATAAGTGATATAAAATAACCCGCGTTTTTACATAAAAGTTAAGTTTCAGCACTCCCTTTCTATTTTACAATATTTTTATATATAATTTGTTGTATTTCAAGCATATATTTCATATTGTATGTGACAAATAGTAAACAGGATTATTTATATCAAAAATTGCTTAAATGGAAGAATAAGCTATTTGCCTTTCAAAGTCAGCAAAAATATCGAAAATTTAAGTATATTAAAGATATATAAGTCATTAGTTACAGTTTCTTATAATATTACTCTTAAAATAGTTTATTTTTAAAGACTACATTTGCAATCATCAACAATGGATAGGGAAGAATTTTAAAAGGAAGGTGTGAAATGTAACTTGTACTTTGGTCTAGTTTACTGATAAACTTATCTATTATGTAGTATCATTAGTTGATTTTAACTTATACCGGAAAAGAAAATATTTGTGAGTTTTGAAATTTTGTTTCATTATTAATAGATGAACCTATCAATAACTCAGTTCATTTTATACATATATCACCAACACAAAAACACTGACTCAGCAAACTGCATTTAGTAATATTTATGCATATTACGAGAGCCGAGATTAATTCAACACTCACGACAGCTTCTCGTAGAACACTGAAGAATTACTCTTACATAGATGGCGCTTTTAGCGTCATGACATAGATGGTGCTTTTGATTTCAACAATAGATTTATTTTTCAAACCAAGTAGAATTGACGAGTGTCCTATCTAACTGTTACATTCTTGGTTGCAGCACCACTTGCAAGATAATGGATTTGCTGCAATGTAATCGAAGGTCCTACATGAAATGTACATGAAAACACGTGTTCATTTGCTTATGTTCCACTAAACGTCCAATCGAAGGGAGAAATATTAAAGAATTGTTTTGAACATTATAGTAGGATTATCTGAAATCGGTTCAATATAGTAGTCAAAGAAATATCTAGATTTGCTCTGAAATCAATTAATAAGTCTGTAAGATCCTGAATAATATAAAAAAACACGTGATCAACTCAAGAAAATAATGGGGGATTCCAAATTCAGAAGTGGTGGCATTATGATGGGGTCTGTATACTTTCGAATCATATCATATGAAAGAGCGAGAGCACCCGAGTCAGCGAGTCAGTTGTCTGGCAAACACCTGTCCTTTGCTGTTCCGAATTATTTAGAAACATCTCTCTCTCTCTCTTGGCATTTTTCTCTTTCTAGGAGTTACTCTCGCGTCTTAGAAACAAGCAAATGGGTGCAAAAACTACTCCTCCACCAGCTACTGAATCTCCCTATCGACGAAAAGGGTTAGTGACGCACACACATACCCTCCTTCCACATAGGTCCTTGATTAGACCTATTTACCGACAAATTCAGCGATGATCCTCTAATAGCATTCATCGCTGTGGAAATGCAATACGGACGAAAGAACTGTATCGAAGACTTAGGAGGGATTAGAGTAACAGAGACAAACTACTCCGAAATAGTTCTTTCCACAAAGAGGAAGAGACCTGGGAAATCAGGTGTTGAGACTAGAAGATCTGTTTTGGTAAGTATCTTAGTATATCTGCTAAATCAGGTTGAGGAATGGTAAAGATTAGGATAAATGATTACGAACTGTAATAGGTAGCTCCGACAGGTAAACCTTCTATACTTTCGTTCATTTCATACACGGTTTCCAAACACAAATGAATTCAAAAACCATATTATTTTATATTTTTATTGTATATTTTTTTAAACTTTTCATCTAATTTATTTTGTTAATTTTAAATTTATGAGCTGATTCTAGAAATTCTCACATTTTTAATAGATATTAATTAAAAAACGAAAAAAGAGCAATGTATATGAAGTGCGTAAAAATACATAAAAAATTTGCTTATACATTTATAATTTTCCCAAAGAATATTTTTGATTTTTAACATATATTTTAATACTTTTTATACCTTAAGACCAACTAGATGATGTTTTGATGCTACAGGTATATATATATATATTGAAGAATTTGATCAATTAAAGAATAATTCATAAATGCTTTTTATGAAAATTTTCTCATTATTATAATTTATATTATTGTACATTACTAAATCAAATAAGGGTAAAATATGAATATGAATTTAAATGCTTAATATATTAATGTGTATCTTTATTGATTTGTTCCTTTTACTAAAACATGGAATATAAACATAGATTTTTGTTTCTAAATACAACTGATTTAATTTTTCTTAAAATGTGTAAAGTAATCATTTGTTGTATATATATATATATATATATATATATATATATATATATATATATATATAGTGTTAAATTCATTAAAATATCATTGGGGTTTTGATTGAGGAATCTAAAGGACAAGTGGATAAAAGGACAGTTCTTTCGAAATGGTCAAAAACAAGTAAGAGCAATTTATCCAGAAGAACAGAAATTCCCATACTTAGCTATGGAGAGAATGGATTTTGTATTATCAGTGTGATTTCCTGGACCTCATTGTCACACTCTATGCAGCAGCAGTTGATCCTAATTTTCTCTTCAACGATAGTAAAAACCTTCCACATTGAGCCATCATCATTGACGATAACTAGAGACAGAAGGAATTTCTCTTAAGAGTAGATGGCGTATATCAAAGACAATAATTCATTGAACATCTTTAATATGTTACAAGGACTGATATCTATGCCATTTTAGCTCATCGAACTAGTCTCAGAGATTTAGGAAATATACGGTTAGAAAAAGAGCTAATGGTAATTATATCTTACGAAAATAAATTCTTATTTTTCATTTTTGCACATAATTCTTGTTTTGATGTAAAAGCACATTTTCTACCTACAACTTTGTGGAAAGCTTTAATTTTCATTTCTAGAGATTTTACTGTGGCATTCTTCAATTTTGGAAACCGGCGTAAATAAAAAAGTAAATATATCAATTTAAAGATAATGAAAAGAACATTATAAATCATTCTTGCCATTCGATTAAGTTTTACTATGTATGATTTACTAAATTTCCATGCAAATCTATTTTAACAGCTTTTAAGCTGATTCATATTTTTATGCACTAGAATTCATGTTTTAATATTCTGTTTCATTCATGAAAATATTTAATTCAAATTTCTTTAGAATGATTCATGCGATAAAAATTCAATCTGTTTAATAACAATTAAGTTAATAAGTATAGAATGAACACCAAAAATATGTTTGTTAATTCAAAATCTGGGGTAGTTTTCATTTTCCATTACTGTAGATTACTCAAATTGTACAATTGCAGCACATTATTAGGATATATTAAAAATAAATTTAATTTCCTTCATCATAAATAAAACATAAATAAAAATTTTAACAACATCATAAATAAAAATTTTACATTTAAGTGCATGTAAGAACAAATAGTGTTATATATATATATATATATATATATATATATATATATACATAATCCTAATTCTGTGTTACGTTACATACGTTCCCAATGAATACGAGAATACGACTGAAACAAATTCGTGAGAAAAGTATATTTCATCTATGAAAAAATAAGAGATTGGCTCCAATCTTAAGAAATCATTAAATATAATAGAATAAGCCGTAAGTGCTCCTGATAAGATCTTAAATATTTTATTTCCCTCAGGTTGCACAGTATCATGTAAAATTAACTATCATCTGAAAACAAGAAAAATATTTCAGTTATAATTAATAAAACAAAGCTTTTAATACTAAAACTATTAATTATATGCAAAAATGTTTGCATTTTTGTTCATACATTAAACACACTGCCACCACTAGCTTTAAAATAACATCTACAACTTGAAATTTTCCGATTTCACATAATCTGCTTAAAAATTTCCTAATATCACGTTCATTTAATGTGTGCTCAATGTTCACTATGATGCAAGGTTATGAATGTGAATGTATGGTAAAAGCAATGAGGGGGAAACGAGTAAAAATAGTTACTTTGAAAGGGGGGGATTTATAATGGAGTAAAATTTTCTGAAGTGCATCTATCTAAAATTTTCTGAAGTGCATTTCTGAAGTGCATCTGATAATCATTTTAACTCTAAATGCATTAGAAGATAATCATTTTAACATTTTTGTCAAAATATTATTACGACACTATTATCGGAGGCTGGAGCCTTAGGAAACACATTTAATTTTGATGTCACAAATTATGGATTTGGAAGTAATAAGTTTCAAAATATGTATTAAATATCTGTTCCTTGTAAAATATTTTCTAGGAATGAAGGAATTTTTCGATAATGATATCTTGCTTAATAATGTAAATGGTGAACCATCTCAAATTTTCAAAGGTAGTTATGTACATGGACGATAATAATTTTCGAAGGTAATGAATTTCTTATAGAACAACAATTATTCTCATCCAACAAAAAAGTAAATGCGCCTGATTATAAAGTATTTTAATACTATACATATTTTAAAATTTCTTATAAATGTACATTTTTTTTGACATTTCGGCTTAATGATTCACACATTTTTCTTTATATACATGTCAATTTTAATTTTAATTTTATTTGTCTCTTAATAAATTAACAATCTATTTTAATACTTCCAAAACAGTTTTAAGTTCCTGATTTGTTTAATTCTGATTAATAATATGATAGATTATATATTTTAATATCTTTTTAAAACTAAGAATTTTTAAATTTAAGTAATAAGAAAGCTATTCAAATATCATACATTTTAACTATACTCCATATACTAATTTAATGCGTATCCTTATTGAGTTCTTTAATTTAAAAATTACATTCTATTTTCTTAAAAGATAATTAAATTTGGTTAGAAATCGAAGGCATGGCTCAGAATGTAACAGAAATGGTGTATGAAGAACCATCTATGTAAAACAATAGAGAACGTTATCTCCAAAGTCTTATGAATACAGTTGAAAAGTTTCAATAGTTTGTACAGAAATTTCGTCAAGATACTATGTTTTCAGTATCATTTATTGTTTAAATTTATTACAGAATCATATTTGGAATATAGGTGGGCAACAAAGTTTTGTTTTAAAATTGACAAATCTTTTAGTGAACTTTTAAGAAGACGAAGAATTCTTACAGTTATGATAGTTTTTCTGGTTTGAATGTGTTTTTGTGGTTTGGATGATTTTGTGACTGTACAGTCTTTAAAAAAATGAAACATCCTTAATCAATGACCTCGCACAAGGACAAAATCGGTATGAATGTTATTGACTCAACCTAATTAATTCTTGATTTTAATGAATTAACTAGTTATTTTAATTATCATAGTTAATTAACTTAAAAAGATGTTTTATATTAATAAATATTATTTTTTTTTCTTACTTTATTCTTCACTACGAATAACACTTGGTATAAAAATTTCCTAAATTTTTGTTTAAATGTTTTAAGTAATCAGTGCTTTATATTAAATGAGTGTTGAAAATTGTTAACAATAAAAGAATTTTTAACTTATCATTTTTTAAAGTTATGCACACCAAGTTGATGGATATACTTCAGGAATTCTAAGAACATAAAATTTGGTAATTGTATATATATATATATATATATATATATATATATATATATATACATAATGTATTAAAGATATCGAAGTTGCAAAATAAATCTGTTTGCATTCCTTATATCTAGAGAATATTAAAATTAAAATTTCACGAATGTCTCTCTATTGTTAAGGATACATTCAATTTTAAATTATGATCTGAAAACATGCAGTTTCATAGTTATAATCTTATAAGCTTTTAATCAAGATACCAGTTTATAAGTCTCAATAATCGATTCGTTTATCTAAAAAAAAAAGTGATACATATTATTACTTGCTTTTGAAACTGATCTAGTATGTAATCGCTTTAGAACTTTCCCTAATGGATCCTGAGCTTATTATTGGTTTCGAATGCATTTTGAAACATTAGCTATTTAGGCCATTTTTACCTAACTCTACAAGGTACAAGGTTTCGTAATGTTGGGATTTTGTTTTGGAAATTAATTTAAACATTTATATTAAATTAGTTAACCAATCCATGAACATCTTAATTTAATTCCCCTTGAGCCTTTGTTAGTAATATTAATTTCAGTTCAGCTACAATACGATTTGCAAAAGTTGTTAAGGTTGTATTATTTCTTAATTAATGTAATCCAAAGAACTACCAATTTCATAAAAATGGTAGTTTCAAGCCTTCTGAGTTTTATCAAATTTAATTCCGAATTCGTGAAATTTATTACTTGCGCAATATATTCAGGGTACAATTTTAATGCCCATAATACAAAGTGCATCTATTTAACAATTGCATTTAATCACTTATACTAATGAAACTTACCAGCTAATTTTCTATTTGTTTAATTCAGATTTCATGCCAAGAAATTATCCAATCAATGTTTTCAGAAATTTACAAAACCATTTCATTTATCAAAAGTTTAAAATTATTTCTTAGCCTATCAAATATCATGTTTTACTTATATGAAGTTTCACTTTTTAGGTGAGATATTGCTTATATTTTTTAAATATAATATCTATATAATTATATACATATAAATTTTTAAATAAGATAAATATATTTAAATAGTATACCTCTACTTAAAAATAAAGAAGGATGGAAAAATAAAT
Source organism: Nephila pilipes (assembly GCA_019974015.1). Classification (NCBI taxonomy): domain Eukaryota; kingdom Metazoa; phylum Arthropoda; class Arachnida; order Araneae; family Nephilidae; genus Nephila; species Nephila pilipes. The sequence goes on along the minus strand of BMAW01035338.1, from coordinate 4,309 downwards.
CAGCAATAATAGAAACAAATGTGGATGAATCTCAAAGAGTTTCTTTCAATTTAATAAAATATTATATAATAAATTATTTTTCTGTTTTATTGTATTAATAATTGATGCTCATAAATTTTAAAAGAACAGTTACATCAGAATTATTTCAGTCTTCATATTTGCTATTCATTTCGTTTCACTGTATTAATGAAAAGGTGGAAAGATTTAGAAAAAATGTTGGTAAATATGTGGAAAGAATATACTGTCTGAAATTTTTTATTTTACTCTCTTGAGATCCTTTGGTTTATTTTAATCGATTGCAGAGTAAATAAGCAAATCTGAGATTCTTTACTTTTGTCCTTTGAAAGACGTACCTCATTTTTTAGAAAACTTACTCAGTTGTTAGAGAAAAGTTGAAAAAGAAACCGAGAAATACTACCTAATTTACACATATTTATAAATTGAAATCTAAAGAATTTTATTTGAAAGTTCTAGTTATTATAATATTCATTCAAGAGTAAATATTTAAAATAGGAGATCCTGAAAAATTATTGCATCACAAATATTTAAAAGTCCTGTTTTAAAGGCTCTTAAAAGTTATGTTTTTCTTAAATTACATTGAAGTAGCATAAGCTAGAAAGCGCCTTTGTTGAGTGTGAAATTGTTTATTTGTTGATCATTGATAACAAGGAACTTGAGACTTCCCTTGCATGATGTAATTTTTAAATATTTTTTTTCCATTTCCAGTCAATTTAAGAACAGTATAGCTATTAAATAAGAAACTTGTTGCATAATAATATATTAAACATTGCCTATAATTGAAGTTATTTTAATCTTCTATCTAGTTTAAGAGTAACAAACATTTTTTAGAAACCCAAGAGTATTTTAATGTTAAGGATTTTTATGATATTAATATTTAATAAATGAATCATTTGAATATTTTAAATTAAAAATGGAATAAAAAGTTTAAAATGTAATGTGTTAAACGTTTAATAAAATTATCTGAAGCATCTAAAACTTAATATAAGACTATATGAATTATTTCTATATGAATGACTATATGAATAAGACTAGTTATATGAATTATCTTGAAAATAAGTTAAATTCTAATTCTTTCCACACTTTATCATGATTTGGAAAACCGTAATAAATTTGTAGATGTAAATTAATCATATTCGTGCAATTGCTCCTTCATATGGAAAGGTTTTATGTAAAAAGTAACTCAATAATCAGCAAAATTCAATAAAAGTTTTACGTATCTTTCTCCTGACAATTATCCTAATACTATATTCAGTATGATTATATTTATGCTGGAAAAATACTAGTTGACTATTGAAACTATTTTTGAGCTACTTTTTCCAGAGTTTCACTTCGAACTATACTGCAACAAAACCATAAAAAATAAATATGTAGTGACATTTGAACTCAATAATTTAAAATCGTTCTCTATATGAAAGTGATTTTTTTGAAAAGATAAGAAACTATTCAGCCGTTACCGGATAGGTAAACATAAAGTTATTCCGATCAATTTCTATCAATTCTAAGCTGTTTTAAAGACTTCATTCAACACATAAATTTTGACTGCTTTATTGCACGATCCCACAAATTTCCTAAGAAAGGAATGAAAACACGCGCAATAAATGGCGTAGACTAAATACTCTTCCAGTCAATATTTCTCTCTGAAATCTCTAAAGGAAGGATTTTAGTAAATTTTAAATAGTGAGTTCCCCCCCCCCTTCTCGAGTTGTAACGAATATTCGTAAATGTTTTGTCATCACCTATAACTTAAAGCAAAATGGGAAACTTTTGGACTTCTCTTCTTAATTGTATCTTTACTAGAACAAATAGTAAATAGCAAAAGAGGAAGAATGAGGTACAACTCCCATGAAAAATGTCATTCTAGAGAATTTGAAACTAACAAAGAAATTGTTTCGAAGATAGTTTAAATGGAAAGAGGGTTAATTGACTCCTTTCTTTTCCTTCAAAACTGTCTTTACTCAAACAAAGAAAGCAACCCTCAATTGAGTAATAATAGTAAATATATCCCAATTTCTTTCGGATTAGCCGAAAGTTATATACGGTAAACGATAGTGAAATTGATATTCTTGAGAATATCCAAAAAAGAAAGAAGTTACTATCATAAATATGTACAAAGTGCTTAAAAGTTAATAAGTGACCAAATATTTTCTTAACATTTTGCAAAATGCTTAAACATTTCAAATCAAATCAAATATTTAAGAAAAAACTAAATTACCAATATTTTTAAAAGAGATTTGTAATTTTTATGCTCAATGGAATTCAATTGTATAGTTAATTTCTTAGTCAAAACATTATCTTCAACTCTATTATTAATACTTCAGTCTTACAAGGTTTAATAAAAATAACTTATTGATAAGTAGCAAATTAAAAAGATATCTAATTTTCTTAAAAAACACATTTTTTTCAGTCATAAAGCAAAATATTTTCTATAAACCATACTTCATATCTTTTTTCCCTCAAAATCACTCACCTTATTGACTTTTTATAGTAAATGTTTAGCAGTGAGATTCCTCTTAATCTTAGGAATAATTAAGCTTTCTTCTAATATCTGTACCTAAAGTACTTTTGACAAATGTACTTCCCAATCATAAGAAATTCCACTAAATATTTTATTTAAAGCTCATAAGTGGATACATATTAAAACAACATCACATCAAACTTTATATCACAACTGAATTTTAAAAAACATTTCTGTTAAACTGTAGTATGTTTTCAATGCTTACACTATTTTCTAAGAACCATCACAACTTGAGAAATCCTTCTTGCTCTATTATCTGATAAAAGAAAATATTTCTCAAAAATATAAAAAATAATAATCACATACACAAAAATTATAAATAAAATTACTTCATTATATACATATATATATATATATATATATATATACTCAAAGACCAAACTGTTGAAAGTTTCTACTGTGTTATTAACCAAGTTTTAGTTTATTAGTCAAAAAATCACCGTACCTCACACTATTTACGGTAATCTCACTGTCCAAGTAGTCGCCCACTGTAGGGTCCTTTTCGTCCCAAAAGAAGTCGGTCCTTTTCCCGATGGCGAAGTCTTGCATGTTTTCATTCTAGGGAGAATCCTGGGTGTTTCTCTCCATACTCAGGCATTACCATTGGGATTCGTAATGTATCATGCTGATCACCAATTTTTAATCCTTTTAGCTAAAAAAAACAATTTAATCTCCTAACCTTGTGTTTGGCACAATGTATGTCTAGAGGATTAAGTGCCACTAATTCAACCAAACAACCGTTGGACTCGTAATGATGAACCAACGTTTCATCAACACTACTATTCCGCTTAAAAATGAGTTGCCTTCCGTATTGAAGCGATCAAATTAATGTTTTAAGATGTCCAAACTTTTGATTTTGTTTGATGCAGAAAGCATTAGTGTTAACCATGGAGGAAGCACTTCACGGAAATCGAGTTCGTGGTGTATAATTTGATTGGAAGAACTATGACTGAAGTTTAAGGAAGATGCGACCTCATCTATAGTAACTCTTGTGTCTGCTGCAAAAATCTCTGGAGCTTGCAGAATGTTATCATTAGTGATCGAGGTTAAGGTTCACTTAGCTCCCTCTTTCTGTGTTACGCTAATTTGGCTAATTTAAGCATTTCGATTCACAAAAAAGAAACGGTTTTATGAGATAAAACCCTTTCCCCATATCATAACAAAAACATCCAGTGAATTTTACCACCTTTCAATACTACTGGCCACAAAATTTTGAACTCGTTATTCATCTTCAGTGCAATCTGATAACGGAGCTAATATGCTTATTCTGTTGCAGCTAGAAAACAACTAGCGCGTTCGTGAATAAATTCCTCACACGAGACCACAGAAGAGCCAACACAACGTATGCGCGTGTGACTGACATCTATCTTCGTGTATAGTAGAACAAAAAGTGTAAGTAATGTTTGACTTACCTTCGTATATATATATATATATATATATATATATATATATATGAAAAAATGGAATTTGTTTATTAGTAAGGGGTTGGGCGACATTTGGCCTGAATGACAGCTTGCATTCGACATGGGATTGACAAATAAAAGTTTTCAACAAAGTTTTTTGGAATTCGCATCCCTCTTGCAGGACCCTCTTGAGTTTAGATAGTGATGTTATATATAGTTTAATATTTATTTTGCGATAGTTAGGTAAATTATTATTAGCCTATGTACATGTTTATTATGTACTTCTTTTGTACATTATCATATATATATAAACTGCTGTTTGCAGAAAATGCAACACCATGAAGGAATCATCAGAATCAAATGAAATTCG
>BMAW01035324.1:103427-133006 GCA_019974015.1 Nephila pilipes | reverse complement strand
ATATACATAAAATATACATAAGAATGCGAATATTTTCTGAATAAAAAAATTACTTCCTCATAGCATAATTATCACAATGAAAAGATCTTACACCGAATTAATAAGCTAATATATGTTTGAGAGTCATTTTTATCATTATTATTTAAATACTAATTGGTTTAAAAATTGTCAAATAATTTCAATGTAAAACTCAATTTTGAAGGATACTACACGAAGCAAAAGCAGTTTATATATGAAGTCGTGAGCTCTCTATCTGTTTGAAGGTAGGGTTTTGCTGCTATTTGAGGAGAATTTCTGATACAACGTCTGGGATTTCAACAGAAAATTCGAAATGTTAAAGTATTTGAAAAATTTAGGAGGATATTTTCTGCATATCTGCACATAGAGAAACAGATTATTCCAACATGCTGGTTCATGGTAAGGTAAGATAGCTGCAAGCGATTCGGAGAGAACCGCCACACCTTTCAGGGCCTATTTTAATTTTTATTTTGTTTATACATTTAAGAATTTCACAAAGTTTATAAGGGAAGAGGAAAGAATTCGAAGAATTATTGTCACTATTAAAGAAGTATGTGAAAGGTATCCATAATGTTGTCATCAAAATTTGAATTATGAATTTCATTTAATTAAATTGCTCTTCAAGACAGTCAGCTAAAACTTTTGCTTTATCCGAATCAGAAAGTGTGATACTAGCAGTACATTAAAGAGCCGATACTGAGGATCTCTTTTTAAGGAAAGCTTAGCCATTCCTTAAGATCTAGTGCCTGTAGAATATCTTCCCAGGTTTTTGAGTAAATTTCAGAATTAATTTTCCTTTTTATGTGCTTTTGAAAATTGTTAAGAATGTTTTTATTAACAAGATTCCTTAAGAATTGTCATTTAATGCAAATTTTAACGATTTTAAGTGCAATGCTTTCTGGAAAATTATTTCAACGTTTTTCGACTCAATTGTCTCTCTAATGACTTAGTTCAACAATCAACATTTGTTCTCAATAGGAACGACAAATTTCACCAAATACTTTACTGACGATAGAAAAAGGTTTACTATTACATTAAAAATAAATTATTAAAAAATTTTAATTAAAGTTTATAAAAGATAAATTACTAAAGTATTTAAACTAAAGTTTATAAATTCTTCTTTTAGAAGTAAATTAGTAAGTTTAATTGTTTTCAATGAAATTGGATTCTAAATAAGAAATATGTTTCTGATTAAAAAGAACTAATATCAAAACATTCAAAACTTAAAATTAAATTCTTTTTAAAAAATACATGTCACAGACGTCATGTGTTCTGGAAAGAAAAAAAATAGAAATATCTGAAGTACCTACTACTAAATAAATATTTCCTACTCATAAGAAAAGGAGGTACTTTTCCATTTCGCCGGCGTAGGCGATAAAGTCGCCAAAATTGATACAACCGACGCCACGTGGAATACATATATATATATATATATAAATTTGCATACTGTATGTTGTTGCATACTGTGTAAAGTTTGGTGAGATTTGCGTAGTCGAAATGGAAAAGTACCGAAAAGGATAATCCTTTTGTTTTATTGATTTTTTTTAAACGCGCTTCTACTTATATATTTAGCCAGCAATGAAATTCGACTTCAATTAATGTTGGTAAATAAAGTTAATAGTTTCCTCTTTTATTTTATTAAGCCATCACATCAATACCATACCTTATGATGTTAAATATTGTAAAGAATACAAAAAAAAGCATGTGTGAAAGAATATTAAAAAATTAAGGCCTTTTTTTTTTCTTAAAAAAGTATTCTCTTTTTGTATCAGCATCACGATAAAATACTAAAAGCAACAAACTTTATAATTTTGAACCAGGATCAGATAACAAAAAGCTGTGGCTAGCATTTTATTCGCAAAGCAAAAATATTTCGTTAAAACTCTTTAACCGACTTCATTGTTTATTACTGTTCTGTAAATATAAATGACATTTGCACATTTTAAAAAAGAACATTATTATATTTATAATCACTTGTAACCATTCTGATCTGCTTAACATGAAAATTGAAATTTTCTTCTATGTTTTTGTATTTTTAGTTTCGTAAGAGTAAGTGGCCCTTAAATAGTGACATACAGTGGCTCCAAAATTGAATATATATATCTCACTCTGTTTTTGAAATATCTAAAGCAATATTATTAATACTTAAGTTTAATTTTTATAGGAGCAATAAAATGTACATTAATAAATGTATTAGATTAAAAAACAAAAATGAAAAATCATTAGTATTTTTACTAATGAATTTTTGCATCAATACTCCAAGTTTCAAAACATCAATTTTTTCAAAAAAAAATGATGTGATGGCTTAATAAAATAACCTACAAAAATTGTGATATTCTAATGTCAGAGGCAAGTAAGCTTCAACGTGACGTTGCAGAAGAAATTCATCATAGTTCTGGATGGCTGTAAAATATCCAGAAGTACAAAATCATTTAGAAAATTATAAATAAACCTGGAAGATGAGAAAAAGATTCCATCAGTTTGAAGACCATTGGAAACATCATTCGAGGTGTAATAAAAACCCTTAAGGTTAGCTCTGCAAATATTTCCTTCTCTACTTTTACAGCAATAGGAAGATGTGTTTCTGCTGAAATCATTCGAATACTCCGAGAAGCAAATTATAATGGTTACGTATCTAGAGGAAAATATTCTTCCGAAATAAATAGATAAGAAAAAGGATTATATTCGCTAAAATTCACATTTCAGAGCTTTAACATTAACATTCAGAGATGAAAGTAAATTAAATATTTTGAAAAGTATATTAAGGGTGAGTGTTTGGTGAAATCGTAAATCTTGATATGTTTGGCAAAATCTTAAGCCCCAAACACAATTCTTACTATCATGCATTAAAGTAGCTTTGTTCTTTTATGGGGTTATATGCCTGTAAAAGGTTTTAGGAAAGTCAGTTTTCATTGACGTTTTCATGATTGAAATGAAATGCTTGGATATACTGAAGAATAATTTAGAACTAAGTACTTTAAATTATTCTTCGAAAATAAGGTTAAGGGTCGCATTGAGTATTTCAATAAGGTAACTAACCAAAAAATACAGTTAGAACTGTAAAATGCAACTACATACACCACCTTAATCTTTCGATCACATTGTGTTAAAGAACTTACAGTCTCAGTTGAAAAAAAAATTGTTCAAAAGCAAAATATTAAGGACAAAGAACACTTATAAACAATATTACAATAAAAAGGGATAAGAATATCCAATAAAATTACACAAGCTCAGTTACGTCAATGCATACTAATTGGAAGGTGTTTAAATGCAAAAGGGTATGCAACGAAATAGTAGTATATGTTTTTGGAATTATTTTTAAGTAATTATACTTGGTAAGTACTAGACTTCCTGATTTAGAAATCTGTAGCTTCAACACAAAAAATATTATAATTAAAATATTATTGATCTTCAATTTTGTTTCCTAATTTAATTCATTTCGTTTCTGCGCATTTTATTGTTCTTATAAATATTCAACTTTAATAAGCATTTAATAATATTGTTTTGTGTGTACAAAAATGAACCTAAAAGGCGCATGCTCAATTCAGAAAGCCATTGTACGTATCTCTAAGGATAAGCTAGTAAATTTTGTAAGAAATGATTAGAGTTCTTTATTAAAACTTACATGACGATTCCACAAATAAAAGAAGTAAATCTTAAAAACTTAATATTAAAACATTAAGCGGGTTAAAACTTACTTCATAGTTGTTTAACTTTCAAAGAAAATTACAGAATTTCTGAACCTTCCACACAGAAAACTTGTAGATGGGTGCCAATGAACGAATTTTCAAACTAAGTAATTTTTCATAAAATACTATGATTCGTTAAAATTACAAACATTCCAAACCTCGAAAATGATGAAAACTTTAACAACAAAAAACTAATTAAAGCAAATGACTCTGCTATAAGAAAATTAAATTAGTATTCAGATCTTAAATTTAAAGCAAATGATAAAATTTTATCAATTAAAATTTTATCTGTTGAAATATTAAAACTAAATCAAACGATGAATTATTGATTTAAATATAATTTAAAAGAAATGAAACTGTTGTGTGTATTATCATAAAATAATAATAAAATTTATGTTTTCATATTAATCTATTTTCTACAATAGTAATAAGTAAAATAATAGAACTAAATTTTCAAATATTTTGTTTGCTCCATCTTAGAGATTCATATGTTATAAGTGAATTTTTTTTTCTATTTTAGAATAATAAAGTATTACACTTCTGGCTTCGCGGCAACATTTTGTAAATTTTTTTTAACAACTAGTTTTAACAAATTACAGACACACATCTTATACATAAAGGTTAGGATTAATTATGTCTTACACTCATCTTTATATGCAGAATTAACTTAGGCTGTTAACGTCATTTTTATTAGATATAAACGTGATTTTCCCATAATGTATAATAATAATATGAAATTTCTCTCGAATTTCATATGGGATAGAAATAAAAACAACAACAAAAATTGTGAATTTTAATATTTATCGAATAATTATTCCCTTAATTTGTTTGTAATAAAGAATTCAATAAATTATCAAAAATAAGGGGAAACTATTGAAGACAATTGTGAGACAAACATTTTGCCTTGAAATCTTAATTTCGTTTAATTCGTATTATGTTATAGGGCCAAACGATTTTGATTTCTTTTCCTATGAATAGCCATTGTTTTCAATTCCCTTTTTAATTTTTCTTTCTATTCCAAACAAAATTCTTATATAACACATCGGACTTCGAGAAGGTCACTCACTCATCGTGTCAATAAGGCTATTTCATATCGAAAACACAATCGTAATGAGTTGTCAAAGTTAATCAATATAATAAAAATAAATGTGATCGTTCAACAGATAAAATATATATCTTTTAATTTTATATTATATCTAAGAGAAAATTATCTGACTGATTGATAAATTAAAATAACTATGTGCTTTAATATAATATTTAAATCAATCATTTTTTTTTATTCCACACATTGTATTCGTATCGATTTCTTCTTCTAAAAATTTCAAAATTTTTTAATCCTTGGTGCGTTTTAAAATGAAAAATTACGTTCTCAGCAATATTACATCCGTTGTGCCATTTGCACCCATGGAATTTATAACATTTTTTTCGTGAAATTACTTAAAGGGAAGGAATGTAAATAACTTAAGCTTCACACAGAATTATTATGTTGCAATGTTTCCAAAACTTCATCAGATTATTATTTGAGTGCTAAAATTATTTATTGACCTACTTAATGAAATTGAGGGTCACTTTTCTCTATTTAAAATTAAATTTCGCAAATACTATAAGAGTAAATATTTATCAAACATAATTTTCAGTACTTTCTAGAATGAAAAAATGGCTTTCATATTTTGATAGCTCTTTATAAGAAATTACCGTTTCTTAAAAGAATTTTTTTATGAGCCACTCAAAAGTGGCTATTGTAATAACCAACAACAAAATGGTCACTCAAGAACTTTTTTTTAAAAAAAAAAAATGTTTACAGAATTATCTTTTCGGGTCAAAGTGAGTGAGTGAGTGAGTGAGTGAGTGAGTGAGTGAGTGAGTGAGATAATGAATGATGTGGTAAATTTACTAATGAAGGAATAAGTGAGTGAATGAATAAATAAATTAAATTTTCATTCCGTCGAAACATTATCGCTTTCTTCAATCTTTTATTGAATTATTTAATAATTATTTTTTGAAAAATTAGCACCATTGATGGTTAAATCTGTTCTTTGCAAAACTTTGTATCGAATATTTTTTTTATTTATTTATTGTTCCTATTATTTTAATACTTAAATACGTACATATGTATAGTAATCAATAATGCAATCGAGAAATGAAGTGTATTTGTATGGGTAATTTTTATTGTCGAAAATACCGTTCGAATTTTCGGAAAGGCTGCTATAACACGTAAATAGCAAATTTTTCCGCTATCAGATAAACTTGATCTCATTTATTATTTTTCTTAAATAGCAGATGTGTCAGGTGCAAAAATTCTCCTTAATTTTATCTGTATTTTTATTATTACAATGCGAGTGTTACTTAATATTCATAAGGGTGTCAAAGAGAAATATGATTCTAAGAACGAACAATGATACTATCGATAAAGGAGTACCTTTTGATGGAAGTTGGTTGAACAATTCAGCAGGTGTGTTACAGATTTTACTGAAAAATTTCTAATGAAGTTTTAGATTTAATGATTGGGAACAAATATTCCAAAGAAAATACTGCTTCTTGGAATCGGCTATTGATTGCTACTTCGAGAACAATTACAGAGAATAACATTAGATCATTAAAAACATTGGAATCATTTCAGGACGTAAATTGCCTTCCAACTAGTTCAACACAGAAGCATTTGGCTGATTCCACTAATTATATAGAACATGTTTTTTCTAAATAAAATAAAATCAGTGAATTATAAAAACTCGCAATAAGAAAATCAAACTTTTTTATTTGTGTTGATTTAAAACTGAGAAGAAATTAGTTGTTATGTAAAAACTAGTTGTTTCTAAATTAAAATTGTACTATATATTATTCATTCAAATAAAAGTATTTTGCTTTCAAAGCATTTAGGAAAATATTAGTTTTTTGTATTAAACTAAATAACTTTTCTTTATTATAGCAAATTTTTTCTGCTTTGAGCAAAAGCCTAATATTTTGAAAAGAAAAAAATATGTTCGATCATATTGAGTTAAAATACGCTTTAGTGCATTTTATAAGTTACGAAATAACATTTTAAAAAATTAGAACTCCTCAAGTATCATTAGTTTTTATTTTATGCTTTTATATAACTTTATAAACTTTAAATGTATTTTTTTTTTCTATTCAAAATAAAGTCTTGAATTTTTTTGTAAGTACTCTTATGTATATATATTCACTATAAAAATTAGTATGGATTTAGATCTTAGAGCTTTTCAATTTTTTTTTAAATGTCAACGTTAATATTTTTACAATTTTAATGTTTTTTCGGGTTTGTCTCGTGAAGTCCCGTTTTCGCTATTAGCATGTAACAAAGCCATCAAAAATAAACAAAGTTCAAACAGCCAAAAGTCAAAATTGAAACTCAAGATAGAGTCATGATTAAACACGCAATATCGGTACCAGAAAAACAGGATTCATTAGCAGACTAAGAGTAGCTACACTGGGCTGAGAACTCCCTAAGACTGAAAATCTATGGTTTTTATGTGATACATTAAAATATTCCAGAACACTGTTCTGTTCTGGTAATGTAAAGAATATTCCGGAAAAGGTTTTAAAAATTAAAATAGAAACAAATTAAACAAAACTTTAATATTGTCATCACTGGGTTCTGCTCCCGAGGACCCTCCACTTTGTAGAAAAGCGTTTTACCTTTGTGCCATCGGTGCTTGCAAGATTCGAGGCAAAGAAATTTTTTGTTCCTTTAAAAATTATTAAATATTAAGTACTTATCCCTCATCTTACGGAATAAAACTCTGCGTATCCACTGCAAAAGATAATCGGAAATATACTTATCTAACCATTTTTAAAAGTGGGTACGAGTCCGGATTAATGTCTTGTCTGTCTCAACGTACGTACAGGAAGAACCTTCAAATATATATATATATATATGTGTGTGTGTGTGTGTGTGTGTGTGTCCGACTACAAAACTTATCTTAAGCTCTTCGTAGCTTAAAAATTCGATCTCATCAGTCTTATTCACTATATTTTAATAATTATATTCTATTTTACTTGGTCTATTCATTCGCAGAACTAGATTTTCAATCAAGTAACATCTTATGAAAGCCCGAGGTTTAGTTATAGGGAAATATGCTTAAGAACCTGATTATTCATCAAAAAGCCAGATTTTAAATTCCATTCTAACTTTCCTTTTCAATAATATAAAAAATACCAAACCTGAAAAATTGAAAAGTATACGAATTTAAGTGCTTCATAAGACTTTAAAAAAATTCAAAATTTCAATTTTTTTAATTTGAAAATAAAAGCTTGCCCAACTGATTTTCTTTTCCGGATCAGTTTTATATTATAATATGAAAAAAAAATTATTTATAACATTAATGTCACCAAAAAAAAAAAAACCCTTTCAAAAAAATTTGTGAATCTTAAGAAATAAAGTATTACAGTTTCTCTTTAATCAGACATTCGAGTAGTTTGCAAAACCTTGACAGCACTGCCCGTCTTTTCACCCAGTGCTTTTCATAATTGTCCTTTTCATTTCATTACGGTGTTTCTTGTTTTTTAGAGTGTAGCATATCATCTTTCAAAAAATATTACAATTGTGTATATTTTGCTATACAGTAAAGTATTTTCGACACCCGGCAAGTGTTCTTCAAGTGCTAATAAAACAAATCAGTGTAAGCATATGTCTTAAGTACTCAACCTACTGTAACTACCACTGTATTGAATTAATTTATCTTTTGTTGTGTGTTTTCTTACAAAAATAGAAGTATTTACAAGGAAATTAATGTTCAATATTTGAATTTAATTTTGTGGTAGCCATAATGACAAAATACTTTATTTATATCATCTACCTAGGTTTAGAATGTGAATAAACACCTTAAATGCTTGTTTTAATCACTTAAATTTTTATCTAAAGCATGGGTGTCTAAACTATGACCGTTTGACAAAACTATGACCGCTGCACATAAAATATTTTTTCAACAAATTGAAATGAAAATTAACTCTCTACGTAGGCTTATTAAAATAAATTAACTTCTTTTTATTATAACTTTTTTTTAAATTTGAATTAGATATGTATAAGTACGTATTTATTTTAAATTTGTAAAAGTTTCTTTTCATTTAGTTTGGATTTCATAAAGAAAAAAATTTCAAATTAATGAGATGGATGAATTTGCTTTTGTTGAACAAGCAAATCGATATCAGGTTCAATAGACGAGATAGCAATTCTTACTGTATTTTCAAGATGTTTGTCAGTGATCTTTGTCCTATTTTTGCTTTTTGTAAGCTTCATTCTTGAAAATAATTGTTCACAAATATAAGTACTGCCAAAATCAAATCTGAAGACATTAATAAAGCATGATTGTAAAAAATAGGATATTTATCGTGAGGTAGTTAATCTTCATAAAACTCTAGTAAAGAAACATTACCAAATTTTTCTTTCAGTCACTTTGCAGTTCAATGCACTCCATTTGAAGGCAATTTATTTATTTATAGAGAAAATAAGGCAGAAAATATGTTGAAATATTCATTTTTTCAAAAATTTTGAAATCTACTTTCAACTCTTGAATTAAATCAAAAATTAATGCAGCCTATTTTGTACAGCCAAAGTACTGAAATATGTCAAAACTTTTATTTTTATTTGAGTAAGCCAAAATTTCACTTTTCTTTCAAACGCTGTAATTGTTTGGAACATATTATTAATAAATTGATTTTTTCCATGAAGTCTCAAATTTAAATCATTCAAATGTTCTGTTAAGTCTTTTAAAAAAGCTAAATCTTAAACCTAACTTTCATCCTCAAATTCATTCACAGGTTTCCCTTTTGTTGTTTTTTAAATATTTTTATTTCAGCTCTCAAATCGTAAAATCTTTTGAGCATTTCCCCCTTACTTAACCATACTAATTCTGTATAATAAATAACATTTGCAAATTCGGTGCCCATTGCCTAAAAAAAACTCTTTAAATTCTCTATGATTAAGTCCTTTTGCTCCTATAAAGCTAATGTTTTTTATAACAACGCTTAATACACTTTCCATTTTTAAAATTTTTCCACATAAATTACCCTGATATATATTACAATGATATGCCATCAAGACCGTAATGCCGACAGCGACGGCTTCTTTATTAACCATTTTAACGAGTCCCCCTTTTTACCAACCATAGCAGGGGCTCCATCGGTTATGATAGCTGATAAATTTTTCATAGATAAAGAAAACCATTTCATGAATAAATCTACAGACTTGGCTGAGTCTTTTAACGATACTAAAGCAACCATTTCTTCCGTGATACTATAATATTCATAGAATCCTTTTACGAAAATTGCCAATTGTGCCGTATCTGAAGCGTCAGTGTTTTCGTCCATGTGTAACGAAAAAATTTTAAAATTAGTACAATTATTTTTTAAAGACTTTTCTACTGAATGTTTAAATTTAAATATTTTCATAATTTACGTTTGGGCCGCATTTTAAAGGCTTTTGGGCCGCACTTTAGACAAGCATAGTCTAAAGTGAATATCTTTGATACCACCGTTAAAACTCTACTGACTTTCGATAATTCGACAAAATCACCAATCCGGCAAGATCGTGGTGCCAGCGTACCGAATTAAAGAGAGTTTACGAAAAAAAAGAAAAATTCAACTGTATCTTTCACATTTTTTTAATAAGTTTTCTTCTACTCACATCGTAACTACGTTCGGATCAAAATTTTAAAAGTTTTCATCTTACATTTTTAAACACTGAATTGAGGTGAAATTTTCAAAATACGATTGCTTTGGATGACAATAATATAATTTAATTATAATTAATAAGAAATTAATAGATTAAAACTAATTATTTAAAGAATTAAATTTTACGCCAAGTTATCAAATGGAAACTAAATCCGTACCCAAGGTGAAGGGGTCATTGATTAAGCTCTCTTTTGTACACTGGTGATATCTCTGTTTTCCTTTATAAGAGAAGCGGTGCAGGGAAGCATCAACTCATGTTCGTCACATTGCTCCCCATCTTCAAGACAGGCGAATGTTATTGAAAATGAATGTTTCTGATAGGCGAAAGTTACTTAAAATTTAAGGTATAAAAAAAGTATGTTATTCAAAGTGTGAAGTTTAAAAGAAAACCCATGTATAAAAAACTCATTTTTTACCGGTGTTATTTAAATAAATAAAATATACATCCATTTTTTAATTCCTACTACTAGCACACACTCTTTCTTCCTACATATATCTTGTTCAAATTTTCAATCGTTAATAAAATAATTTTTATTCATCCACTCAAGTTCAAATACATTTTTTTAAACTTGTAGTGGATGGCACTTGATACTAATACAGTGTTTTCAAATATTAATTCATTAATTAAATTAAAATTGGTGAAAATGCAGTTGAGCCCTACCACTTGGCGTGATTTCAAAAATTGCCAAACTTGGCAATTTTTTTCCTTTTTTGGCTGAACGTTAAGTTCACGAAGCGGACCAGGGTAGCCACATTTGGCAAAGTAACACCAAATAATTCCTGTCGCCAAGGCTGGTAGGACTAAATTGCATTTCAAGCATTTAATTTACCGGATGAATTAAGAAACAAGCCAATGCTCCTACTTTGTCATTTTTCTTGCAATGGCAAAGTTGGAAGAGCATCGGCGTGGAATCTTCATGCCTTCGGATCAAATCTCGTCGAAGCATAAAACTTTTTATTTTATTTTCAAATAATTAATTTTAGTTTTATGTGGGAGAAAAAAAATTCTCTTATATAAGATATTTAGTAGGATATAAATTTAGGAATAAATACCGTCAGTAACGAAGCGTGTAGATCGCTGGGGAAAAAATTTCTTTTGCCACTTAATATTGTGATTCTGTCATATCTATATACATATTTATATAAATTGTAATTATTTAATAAAAAGTAACAAAAGTAAAAATTTTCTTTGTTGCCTTAGGTAGGAATTAATTTTAAATTTTTTTTCTTATAATACTTGTTATGAGTACATTTTCAAGACTACTATTTTCTGCTTGGCGAGCTAAATATTTTTTATTAACATGTGTATAGTTCATAAAGGTTGGATTATGTGGGTTCATCATTAGTATTTTTTTCTTTTAATGTTCTATCAGTATTTTTTTCAATTATTTTTTTTCCAATTCAATTTCCTTCCAACGGCCGTAAACAAACATTTTCACATAAGATACAACTCTCAAAAACGTGAGGGGTGTTTTTTCTTTGTCAATAGGGTGATGATATAATTGTACTTTTTATGAATCCTTCATTGTGATTCGCTTTCACGAAATAAATACTAATCATTCCGTGATCAGAATTTTTTTACAACCAGAAGTAAACATTGAACGTAGATAATACATCCGTAATACTGCCATTAAATCAACATTTTGTAATAAAAATGTCATTCTGCAATATCAGAAGAGAAATGTGAATCACATTTATGAGATAAACACAACAAACTTTGCTCAAATTTTTTTTAAAACAAGTGTCCATGTAAACGCAATAAAACATACTAGAGAATCAAAGCACAGTATATCCTTGTTTCAGCGTATTATATTTTAAGAATTACAACTTTGCGATAATGTATTGAAAAATAACACAATTTTATGAAAAACATCCTAAACATAAAAATAAAACTCTATACGACGAATCAACACACAAAATATATGAAGAAATCTATAAATAAAGATGGCTAAGAAACTTGAAATAGTGAAACGTTTTGGAAATCATAATCAGGCTTATGCATCGTTTTCATAGCGTTTGCGACTTTAGTTTAAAGAATACTTATAATTTCAAAAATTCCGTAGCTATAATTCATAATATAAATATTATAAATGTTTTATTTAAAAGATAAATTTGAAAATTAAAATCGCATTCAATAACACAGGCAAAGAAAAGATAAGATATGCTCTAATAAAAATTGAATTAATAATCTTAATCTGAAATATCAAATATAAAAATTCTCTAAGAAATTACGGAAATAAAATAATATACGTTTAAGTTTTATTTCTTTCATCTTTCAATAAAACATGACTGTTATTGCTTCGATAGATGAAGTTCCAGTTCAATTAAGAGGCTCACGTTCACTTTAACATTAATTAAAATATTCACTTTAAAAATTGTAGAAAAATTTATGTTTAATTCATTCTCAACTTTTAGCTTAAACCTTAAACACCGTCGCAACTCCTATTTCAACTGCTTTCTGTGCTGGCAGAATTCCAACTGATGATTTATTGTCAAGTTTTGCTTTTCAATTACCAACGGGAATCCCATATTAAAAAATGACATGCTAATTATGGCGCGTGTGTATCATGAGATAAATTAATGCCTGTATTATTTCATAGCTGCAACAATAACAATGATATAAGCCAAAGATACCTGAAAGTAATAATTTTTATAATGAAAATAAAAGACATATCCTTGGATAACATTTTTAACGCAAATTTTCAAGATTTCTTTTTGCTGCAGTGATCATGTTTAAGTGTGAGTTAAGTAAGGAATAAATGTGTGTTTGACGAATATGATGTCTAATCAATGTATTAAGTCTTTCCAATTTAATATCCTAATCTGAACTTATTCTCTCTCTCAACAGTTTACGTATTTCAAATGAGATTCCATCGGATTCACCAAGGCTCGTGGTTGTATTTATTTGCTCCTAGAATAAGTTCGTAATCCTAGCGGTACCACCACAGGGTACAATTTGATTGACGAATAACTTGCATTCTCACTTGCAGCTCCCGTCTTCTGGCCATTTTGATTTCATGGACGTAATGTTAATCCTATGGAATTTTGACTTTTGCTCTCAAATATTTACTCATTGATCTATTTGAATGCAATAAAATGTATCTGAAAAGAGAAAGAAATATTGAAGGCATCTGGGGAGTTACTTTTTTCTTCGGATTCTTAAAAATATTTTTACCCCTATTTTAATGATTCGTTTGAGAATTTTCTGGTCCTTAAAAAAATATTTTAAAGTTTTTTTAATGATCTAAGAGGGAAAGTAATTCACAGAAGCCTTCTTTTGTTTTTGCTCTTTCAGATGCACTTTATTGCATTCAAATCGATCAAATAGTAAAGATTTGAGAGCAAAAGTAGAAATTCCTTAGAATTAACATTAAGTTCATGAAATCAAAATGGCCAGTTGGCGGAAGCCTTAAGTGGGTATCAGGAATACAGATAACTTTCAATCATGACTTTCAAAATATAAAGATATATTCTTTTTGTTTTCTACGCAATCTAAATAAAGATTAAATTTCATAATATCTCTAATGATTCGTTGTAAAATTTTTGTGCGCGCGCCTGTGCGTGTGTTTAAGAGAGGAACTTTGAGAAAAGAAAGTTGGAGGTAATTCAACTAATCCGTCTAATATTGAAGAAGAAAAGGGTATACAAACTATGCTTTCTTCAAAAGATAATCACACAATTTGACCTAAACGGAAGTACGATGAAATTTATTAAAAATTTGGATTTACATGTATCGACGAGTCAGATGCTCCTTTTGCAGCGTGTGTTTTATGTCAAACAATGCTCGTGCAAACAGTTCTTTGAATCCAGCCAAACTTCATTGGCACTTAGAAACGATGCAGGCTGATCCCAAAGGAAAAGATGTGCACTCTCTATAAAACAATGCGATTTCATTCAAAAGTCCATGTTTAAAATAATTATTTTTGCTAAAACCAAAAACGAAAATGAAACCAAAGCATCTTACCATATAAGTTACAGCATTGCGCTTTCTGATGAAGCTTATTCAATCGGGAAAAAATTATTGAACAATGTGTGAAAGAAAGAAAGAAATTATTGATCTATATAATTATAAAAGCAGATTGCCAATAAAATAGATTTTGTACAAATATCCATTAATATTGTTTCACTATGCATCAAAGATCATTCTAAGAACTAATTAAAAAAAGCTAAGAGAGAGAGGATTGTTTGGTTTGCTTCAAATGAATTAATTGATAGATGACACAGGACAGTATCCTAACAGTATTTGATTTTTTTTTTTTCTTTCAATTTGTAAAAGTATTGAAGATTTACTCATGAGTGCGTATTTACATTTAAAAAAAGACTGAAGATATATTCATTTGTATTAATGTTTACATTATACATATATTATAAAAATACTTTTGTGTTATTATACGAGTATTAAGTAAAAATGACTTTAATTAGCACCAATTTTTCTCTCAAAATCATCGTACTTCAACACAAGTACTCGTAATAGCTTCTTCGAGGTATGATAATCTTCTATTTCATCTGAAAAATATCCTTCTTATAGGAAGGGAGTTATATTTATTTCCATTGTAAACAAGTATTGCTTTGCACTAATAAAAGTCGCCATTGCTATGTTTCAAAAGCATATTTCTCCATCTTTTGCATAAAAACCAATTCAGTTTTATGTCTGCCACATACATGGAAATGCATTGTTAACCAACTCATTCCAATCCTGAAGTCTTAATCCTATCTATTCGGCTTTATTCTTACTTAACTCCATATCACCCACAAGATCATTAAACTTTCACTATTACATGGGGCTCCAATTGTTTCTCTGATGAAATGTAATTTATGTGTATTTTATTTTCAAGACTATAAGATTGTATACATTCTTCGTCAACTAAACAGATAGATATGGTACAGCAAGCTCGTCACTGTGAAGTAATTATTGGTCATATTTCAGGAGCAATTTTGGATACAGAAGATGCTTCTGCGTTTAAAAATTAATTCCTCTTGCTATTGGAATCATATAAGAATTGCAATCCTCTAAGGGATCTCTAGGTTTCCTCCAAATCATTGGTATGGAGAAAGGGTTTCTTTTCATTTGATCCCCTCTCGGAAGTCTGGTAGAGCCGCGTAAACAACAAATGCGACGAGCCCACGGCTTACATGGTTCATTGTCAATACAGTGCGCTCAATATTCAGTAAAGCGATCGCAAAACATCTCAAAAAAAATTTTAAGTTCTTATGATTTATTGATATATTGACCAGTGCTTCTGAGTTATGGTTGCCTTTTGAAGAAAATTCTCAATTGTATTTTATAACGGGAGAAACTATAACAATCGACGAGTAGCTGTTGTTGAATGATATAACATACACATTGCAAATTTATTTAGTGAATGGCAAATAAGTCCGATAAATTTGCATTAAAGTTCTGGCTGACTGTAAATGTTAAGATCAAATATTTCTTGAAAGATTTTGTGTATCTAGGAATGGATGTAGAGGGGAGACGAAAGCGTTCACCTTGATGAATTTGTCATTATGTAAAAAATGGATTCGTTTTTCAAGAAAAGAAATGTTACTCGGAAACAAATGGGCTCTTTTTTGGCAAGAAAAACTTCTGTTGTTGATAAATTGCACCTAAATCGAGACCCGTGTGGTGACCGGGAATGACAGAATAGTCCCACTGTAGCTCATGCATGTCGTAAGAGGCGACTCAAATGGGTACCCAGCGTCTGGGAGTATAGCCGGGCAACCTGCCCCTGGGGATTATATCAGGGGACCTCAGGGACTTACCTTCTTCAGGTAAGTACGGGCATCATGACCCCGGGGCACCTTAGTGATCTTTTTCTTTCCCATGGGGTTTACTGTCTATGGTAAACATGGGTGACGCACTCCCGGGATACCCTAGCGATCCTTCTCTATTTTCGACCCTCCTTTTTGTCAACCACTTTCTATCTTTTTTTCAACTTCACGTCTAGAGCACAGTTTAATCTTGTTTGGCGCAGCATAGCCATATCTGGCTCTTGAGCCAATAAATTTTACATTCACTCACTCACTCACGGCACCTAAATCGAAAAGGGCTGACACTGATTTGCAAACATAAAACTCCCAAAAATTCTTATCAAAAGCTCTCGTGAATCGCCAAAACACTGTTATTGTTTGCCGGAGTAAAAGAAAGAAATGCATGTGTCTATATATGCATAGAAGTGTTAAGAGAGTTGATAATCACAAAAACCTCCTAGAAAAGATAAATTCTCATAACTTCACTAAGTGGGGCGTAGATATATTCGATGCGATCGGCTTCTAGAAATCTGCTTACATTTTTAACAATGCTCTATATATTGTAATTATAAATTATCGGGTTTTATTTAGAGCATGTAACTCATTGCCAATTTCTCGAAGATTCTTCGTTTTGAACTTTATTCACGAACTAAAATTGTAACATTGTTCGTCAAAGAAACGACCTGTATACCTTTCTATCTCTTCTAAAACTACGAATAATCAACATTGTCAGCGTTTGCGATGCCGATACAATATCAAAAAAATGTACTCCTCATGTCTTAAATCCATTTCTGGAAAATATCACATAAATGGTATACTAAACACTTATGTTGCAAATCATGTGTTAAAAACTATAATGAGAAATAAGTTCTTAATAAAAATACAATATTCTTTTTTTTTTCTGAAATCAAAGATGTTTTATTTTATGGAATACAAAATTTTACTACTAAAAATGTTACATGCGATGAATATTATTTATAATAACTTATTTTAACTTTTTATACCAATACTTACATTAAAAATCAAGCATTTACTCTCATATTTCTTATTGCGGTTAAAATAACCCCTCTAC
Organism: Nephila pilipes; assembly: GCA_019974015.1. Taxonomy (NCBI): domain Eukaryota; kingdom Metazoa; phylum Arthropoda; class Arachnida; order Araneae; family Nephilidae; genus Nephila; species Nephila pilipes. Next base: position 115,792 of record BMAW01035324.1, on the reverse strand, counting down.
GGTCATATCTGTTACAAATGAATGATAAAATACTCCGTATAGTAATGTCTGACGAAACCTATCTTAGAGGCACTGGGATTTATTATATCACTCAGATCCAGGGTCATTTGTTTGTTTGCCTACATGTTTTAAAATGCATTAAATAACGTCATGTGATATATTTAAACAAAGATATCACGGAAATGAGAACCAACTTCATTTTTCTAAGAATACTTTCTAAATTCATAAAAGACATTATTACTTAAATGTGTTAAAATTTCCCCCAAAAAAATTGCTTGTTTATCAGTATTATTTAATAAATATATTGCTCTAATTTTTTTCTAATTGTTCTATAAAAATATACATTTTTACCGTGTGTGTGTGTGTGTGTGTGTGTGCGTGCGTGCGTGCGTGCGCGTGTCGCAATTCAATTCTTTAGAGTCAATGAATAGCAAATATTGGTTCACAACAATTTTTTTTTCTGAAAAAAGGAGCTTATGCGTCACTATCTACTATTTAAAATAACTAGTTTGTCCAAAAACAGCATCGAAACTGTTCTCTTGAAAGTCAATTTGATTGCATAGTCATAGACATTTAGTTTTTATTACGTAAACAGGATTTTTTATCATAAAAAATGAATAACACTGGGTGACTCTTTTTTTATGACGCCAATTGATTACAAGAAAGAAGGGAAGGAAATTTTATTTTGTGTGTACAGAGCATTTCAGAAAAAAAAAATTGTTGGAGAATAAAAATTGGAAATAACAGAAATCAGGAAAAAAATTCAGAGAGCGAAATGTATAAAATCACCTCCAATGATAAAGATTTCTACAATTCTTGCTGTATATTTGATGAGACTATTCTTTTATTGTATCAGTTTTCCCTGTTTATTACAAAATAAAATTTCCTAGTTGATAAAAAGTTTCACGTACCGACCTATTAATCTTACCTTTTAGAGTGGATGAATTAAATAACAAAAAATAGTAAAAGCAAATTGATATTACAGGATCCTTAAGAATATTTCGTATTTTTAAACCTGTTTAAAATTCACTTAACATGAAATCTTAACAAATAAAAATGTTATCAGAACACTGAAAATTAAGCGTGAAGTGTGTGAAAATTATTACAAATTAAAAATTCTAAGAAATAAATATACGTGCGTTGTATAATGTTAAATGTGAAAGATATGTTTCTCAGCGACCAAAGAAGACACTGTAAAACTGCAGGTAGACATAGGCTATTGCATGCATCTGAAGTACATATGTTGGCTGCTGATGAGTGAAATAACATATTTTGCCTAATTCTCTTACAAAATTCAACCACAGTCCTTGCTGTAAAATAAAAGTTAATATTTTATTCAAAAAAAAATTCTAATTCCATCTCACTTTTTTTTGATCCTTTAAGAGTTTTAAAAATGTATATTTATATAAGTATTGAGTTTTCTTTTAGCCTATGGGTTGACGAAAATTAATTCAAACACAAGCATAAATCATTATTTGTTGCATATATGTTTAAATTAGCAATAAGTGTAAAACTTAAATTACTTATTGTTTCAAATAACTTTCATTTCTTTTTAATACGCAAGGTTGTCAAATAAATTATTCTTTGCTGTATTATTCTTTTATGTATACTAGTGTCCAAAAAATTAATCATAATTGGTAATGATGTGAATAATGAATGAAATTTAAATTGGAACGAAGGGAAACATAATAACGGTGAGTGTAAAATGGTTATAAAATATGAAATCAATACAAAACGAATGATAATAATCATTTTTATTATTCTAGAAATAGCTCAAAAAAAAACTGGGCATAAGAGGAATTCATACATTAGCGAAGAGGAAATAAAATACAAAGGACATGCTGGAGTTAAAAAGGTGTGTGAATGTCTCTGAGAACCAGGAACGCATCGCAACGATTTCTTAAATTTTTTATGACATTGTGGGCTCAAACAGTTCCAAACGTCACGAAGAGATCTTTTCAGTTCTGTGGGTTACTTCAATATACGGCTTCCTCAAACCAAGAAAACACGAATAGCTGTAATGTACAACATTATATTCATAAGAATCAGTTAGTATGCAGAATAAATTTCCTCCGAATATCTTGGTTATTTCTTAGTAATCATTAAAACTTTTCGATAGCCCTCTCATATAAGGACTTGACTAATAAGAGGAACCCTGAAATTCACTTAGTTCTTGGTATGCCATATCCTTATTCAGGAAAATTCTAGATTAATTATCTTAATTTATTTACTCCAATCTAATATCTTTTATTATAGATTGCCTTTAATTACTATTTTTGTAATAAATAATAAAAATGACACAAGGATTCTTGAATTAATGGTTTATGGGAAATTATTTTTTATAGTCAACGTGGCAATTTTCTAAATCAATACACTATTCAATACATATCGAAAATGCTTCATTTACTGAAATAGTTACCGAAATACCTCGTGACATGAGCGGTCAAATCTCTTTAGTAATTATTGATTTACAGAAGTGATTATATCTAATTGGACTAAAATCTACGAAAAGGAATCTACGATTCCTTTCGCCTTATTTAAAAGATATTCGATATCTTGGGGAAATGTTTCATTATGAATAAGTGGTGTACCTTAAAGAATATAAGGAATTCACTCGAAAGTCCAGTTTGAATCATAAAAAATAAAATCGAAATTTGATAATTTATGACATAAAAGAAATATTAGATTGAAAAATCTAATAATAAATCAAAATTACTATTGAAAATGCCAAAGAGTAATATAATAATAAAATTCTAAAAATAATCCCTATCTGAAAAGGCGATTATATTATTCAGAAATACTCTAGAAGTTAATTTAGCTTGATAATGTCGAATTAGATATTATTTGACTTCTTCCCTCTCAATAACTTAACTTTTCAAATTGCTAGCACAAGTGCAGATTTATAAATGCTATGAAATATATTTAAAATATAGTAAGCGCTGTTTATAGCGGCACGATCAGAACTCGGGTCGTGTCGAATAACAAGCGTCAATATATAATTGTAATGGTATATCAAAAATAAATCACTTTAGTTAAATATTTAAATGATTTAAACATGTATTCAATATGAATTTGTCAAGACAAAACAAATATCCGACAAAGTATTTCGTCAGTACAATGATATTTAAAATAAGTTGCGACGATCTGCTCTTGCCACATGCATAAGCTTGACAGTTTTATTAGCACTTGAAGAACACCTGCTGGGCTTCGAGAATATTTTATTGTAAAGCACATAATCTCATCCATTTTTAATATTGTGCAAACAGGATATATAATCCTCCAGAAAACCAGAAAAATTGTATTAAAACGAAAACTAACAGTTTCAATGAACACTTGTTGAAATTACGAACAGCACAGTGTCGCGATATGGCACTCAAAATTAACAAAAGTGAAAATCCACACCAAAAATTCCGGAAACATTCTGATCGATTTGAACCGAATTACAGAATATGCTAAGCCATTCGAAAGTCAGATTAAAGAGCGCCGTTTTTCCTATTTTAAGGAGGTATTCCGAGGGAATTTTCTCGCTTTTGGATTGATAGCGTTCTTTAAAAAAAATAAAACGCCGTTATTAAGTTATAACTATGATTAAACATTTTTTTTTTTTTGGGGGGGGGACATATAATTTCGTATAGATTCATTCGAAAAAATCTTCAAATAAAAGAAAATTTAAGTTAGTTGGGAACGTGTTCGGTTTCCTACTAAAAGAATTTTCCTAATAAATATTTACAGATTATTATAGAGTCTATTAATTCTGAACAAACCGTATTCTTCACTGCTTACTTAATGTTATCATCTTTCCATTTAATAGCTTTTTTCAGTTTGTTACAGTCGCCTTCATTTATAATTTCTTTCTTTTCTATTTCCTCAAATGCGGCTGTTATATGTTATCATTATTTTAGTGTTTTACTTTCGTCATTTGATTGCAATTTCTTGACATCAAAGAATGTTATAAACTTTTAATCGTCTCTACAGAAATGTAAAAACTGGAATTCGGAGATAAAAATTGAGTAGTCTGATCCTGGATTCGGCAGTCTTAGCTTCATTTACGCATTTCATATAATTGGCTAGGAATCATATAACGGCTAAATTAGATTCAAATAAAATAGAATATGTAGATATTCCAAGTATGTCAAAGCAAAACTCCGAGAGATATTTTAAAAACCAAATTTCTATTAATTTGTGTATGTGCGTGAGTGTGATAAATCTAAATAACCACTTACTTTTTAATTTTTATTATTTTTACACCAGTCCATATTAAAACAAATGGATATCTTCTTATGTAGAAAATGTCTATTTTTATGTCTATTTTAATGATCGATTCGCTGCAAACGGCTACTTTTCTAAAGTCTTATTCAAAAACTCTGGAGCCATATACTAGGAAATTAAGTTTCTGGCAGTATAAGACTTCGCAGTGTGTTAGCCACTGGCGGTTTTTTTTTTTTTAATTCATCTGCTTAATCTGCTTTTGCGGGCGCTGTTACGTAATGTTTCTGGTTCCGTGTAATAATTATATGTAGATATCAACATTAGTAAATAGATTTCAGAAACAGAGAAATATATATATCCCCTAATCCAACAACATACAAGAAACAACATTTGGATTACCCTTTCATTATACACTCGAGTGCAAAATTAAGAGAATTAGCACTTTATGTCGAATTTCTGAAAAACTAGTCAACAGATGTTAATGAAATTGGGTACGAATTTACATTTATAACAGAGAAAGATGCGTATCATTTTGAAAAGTCCTTTTAAGTATGTATAATTATCAGTAAAGCTCATAGTGCAGGGATGTCTGAAATCCACTTTATATCAAACTGAAAATGTGTCTAATATGGGGCATGGTCCTTTTTCACAGCCACACAGCGATGGCAAACTGGACAGTCGATCGTACTCCTGCAGAAGGCAGCGTTTAACTCCGGGATGATTCTCGGAGAGGGATGGTGAAATGCAATTGCTCTCCCAAGAGCGTATCAGACATGCTCTATAGGGTTAAATTAAGATCTAGCTCGCCAATCAATGCGGCAAATATCCTCACTTTTTAGGTAGTTTTCGACGAAGTCCCGTGTTGACGAGTTTTGTCCTCCATTAACAGGAACCCAGGACCAATTGCACCCTTGAAAAATCAAGAACAGGTTTATAATATCTCATCCCTGTACTTAATAGAAGTCAGTGGAGCCTTTTTCAAACTTATGCAGGGGAATGCAGCAGTCCAACTTAATGCCTGCCCAAACTATTACACTTTCACCACCGTAATTATCATGAGGGACGGAATCCTCAGCATCGCCTAGATATCATGTCCCAGGCTCTCTCCAGATACAGTACGCCGAGAATCAGTGTTCAAGCAGAATCTCGACTCCTCTGTAAAACGTAATATCCACTTGGAAATTCCTCCGTACACAATGCATTCTCCATTCAGGCTTAATCACTGCTTAGAGTAGGAGAGTCAGGTTGCTCGGGCTCACCGTATGATCTTTTCCTTACAACGTTTTTCGTAATATATTTATCATCCTGTCCCATAAGGGTTCGTTTTCGTACCGAACACGTAGATATGTGCATATGACGACTCGATTAAGGACATGTTTCTCATTTAACTCATGAAGTACCTATCGGGAATATTTATAGATAAATCTTGGCAATGGCGTAAATTATAACGTACAATAAATATTATGAATGTATGAAAATATATTATTTTCTTCTCTGCTAGGAGGGTTGAGGTCTAGGACTTGCACTCAACAACGCCCGATTCAAGAGAAGTATTGCACGCGTATCGCTCATGTAATTGCAATTTTTTTAGTTTTAAATTTTCTGAAGAAAAGAATTAAATATAAATAAAAGCACTTTTTTTTTTTATCAAGCTTTTATTTAAATATGGACGAAAAATATTTTTTGAATGCAGAATAATACGTAATTTATAAAAACTTGAGGCATTAATATTACTTTTAATCTCATATATAGGTAAATAGCTTTGGTTCTTAATTGATCGGTGACTACCTTGGTATCTTAGTTAAGCTTTTATAAATTGTGTGTTATTTTACATATAAAAATATTTTAATACCTTTTTGTTTATCTTTGAAAAAAAGCTTGATTTAAAAAAAGGTGTTTTTACTCCTTTTTTTTAATTGAATATTTCTGAAAGATATTTCTTAACAGATAAAATCTGAGTGGATACTTTTTTTTAAATTATCTTTTCTCCTTACTAATTTCTCTTAAGCGTTTGAATTCCTCCATTGCTAGTAGCTACGGAGTTTTGAGGTTGGCCGCAAATATAATGATATAATACGTCAATTTGTAGTAAATAAAACAATTTATGTATTAGACTTATGAGTTACTTATAAAATTGTGCAAAAAATATTAATAATTAAACAGGGTAAACATCTCCCTGGAGAAATCTGTAGAGAGAAAGAGTAATATGACGCAAGTGTTTATACGAGTATAAAGAAAGGATAAAAACGCCTATAAATATCTTTAACATCTGTAAAACACGTGTTAGCCTACCTTTTGACATAATTTGATTTATTATGCTATAAAATAATAGTTGAAAGATAGAAAAAGTGACTTAAACGCTGATGCGTTTAAGTCACTCAGTACAACCCTGAGGAATCGTATAATAAAAAAAGCAGCATTCTTACGAACTACTGTAATATGTTTTGGTGAGAAAAAATAATATTAAAGAATAAATAAATTAATTATGTGCAAAGTTTTCCAGAAGGTATATATACATGGTTACTCTTATTTCAAACTAAAGTTGTGATACCTGGAGTGAAGTAGAAAAAAAAAAATTAAAAGCATGAAACTGTTAGTGCCATCTTCTCTCTTTAACTTTTGAAAATAATTTTGGATTTTAAATTAGCATCTTACAAAAGAAAAAAAAAAAACTTTTTTTTTGTTGGTAATATGGCCAAGGAAGCTAATACGCTCATCTCCCATTTTTTTCTCAATAAATCCATTTCTGGGAAGTTTTATTTCACTTATGCAAAAGAAACATTGAAAAAAAATTGCAATTTCGTTATTTTTATTAACAAAACTTTATTTCTATAAGAAATTAATCGAATGTAGAAAAGAAAAAAAAAACGTCAAGTTTATATTCTCTTGTAACTCCAGTTCCCTCTAACCCTCTGCCTGTTTGGAGACACGCTGATCAAGCCGTAAAATATATACATACGAGTATTAAGTGTGTATGTATACTTAGCTTTGGTTTTAAAAATTTATTTGAGTATGTACTTGTATATATTGTGTTTTTCTGATTTAATTTATTTTTAATGTTTCTGAGTTAGCTTTTAGATTATTTTCTATTTTATAATTAATTTTATAACCCTTTTTAATATGTTTGGTTGATGAAAATAGTTTGGTCATTAATTCTAAGAAAATCTGACTTAACAGTCTAAAGCCCGTTTCAACTTTAAATACATTATTTCCAATTTTCTGGTTCTTTTTCTTCAAAATTTTGGTTAAAATTGTTCATCTTTTTGACACTTTGAGATTTTATCTACTCTTATGATGTGTATGTACATGATGTATGTGTATGATGTATATACATATATTGTAGCCCACTGTGATGAATTGGAAATCATTGAATAAGCAGAAATAATCCATCTCTGAGCTAATATGATTTATTTCCTGTACATAGGAACTCTTCTAGTTATAAAATTATTTACAGCTTCACATGTAAAAGCATATATACAAAAAAACAGCATTGAGAGAGGTTCCCTTGCAATGATACACATTCAGATCTCCAGCAGCTGAATCAGTCTCCCATCTAGCTCCCATTCCTCCCCCACAGGGAAGCTGAACAAGTACTCTGTCTAGTGGCGCCATCTAGCAATTATTATAATAATTAATGATGTTAAATATAGCCACTGGTTACATCCTCCCCTCTATTTTCGATGTCGTCCCGACGAGGAACCAGGAGTCTAAGGGACTTTTGGTGGACGGCCACATTTACGAAGGGGAATGGTGAGGTTTACCTTGTCATTGTTACAAAAAGTTGAAGCGGATGTGAGATAAACTCCAAGATGTACCCCCGAATACTAGCAATTTCATAAGATTAAGCTGATCTCTGTGTTAAAATCACGTAGGGTCCATCTCTGTGTGGCATTAGTTTTTGCACATCTTCCTTGAGAAGCCTTGCTCAGTGAATATGATGCTACAAAGACATGTTCTCCAGGCTGATAGTTTGGGGCAACTTTTCTCTTTTAATCCATGTAAAACTTCCTAGTATCCTGCTGCACAAAAACAGATGTTGCTTCTCCCCCGGGTTCAAAGATATTTCCGAAGGATTCAAACAAGAGGTTCAATTTCTCCTTCTGAACAGAGGTTGAACTTTCACCTTCCTTCAAAACTTTTACATTCTCTTCATTTGCAGATGTTTTTGGACATCTTCTCAGTTATGGACGGGATGTCCTTCACCAAATGTACACTTGTGGGAAGGGTTGTCCAGAAGTACCAACAAGCGTTCTTCACATCCAGAACCAGACCAGCAGAACTAAGGAAGTCTGTTCCTAGCATAGTTCGATTCCTTTTGCCTTTGGGAGAATGATGAACCTGGTAAGGACTGATCTTCCCTTAATCTCTACCATCACTTGTGTTGTAAAGGTCTCAACTGTGGTCTGTCAACTATCTACTAAGCTCGTTGCTAACGTGGTTTCCTGGAAGATGAGTCCCTTATACTTGAATACCTGGTACATCATTTCCCCAGCAATTGAATGTGAACATCTTCATCAAGGTCCAGAAGCTTCATTTACGTTCAAATAAAATTGGGAACAAGTCCATGTTATCAACTTCAGGATTGAATGTTGGTGACAGTTTTTTTTAACTCAATTCTTGTTTGGAGAGATTGTTCAAACCAGAAAGTAGCTGGTCTACAAGCTTGCAATTCTCTGGATCTCATGTTGTAGTCGTATTTTCTGCAGCTCAAATTCCCGCAGTGCTTGCTATTTGTGTTCTTTCACCTCATCTGTCCTATTCGATACAATGCCTTCAAAGATATCTTTCATAATCTTTGGGTCTTCTTCATAGGCATCACTTGCTAAAATTTTTGCTTTTAGCTCAATTATCTATAGTTCTTCCCCATTAGACTCAATTTCATCCAACTCAATTGCAAACTTAATGAAATCGGCTTTTTTACCTTTTCCCAGAAATGACATGATTGAAAAAAATTAAGAAATAAAGAAAAAATTACCTAAGGTCAGGGCTTGATTGTCCACCAAAGCTCTTACAGATATGGGAATGCACTTTTAAATAGATAACCAGAGTGGTGTTCAAAAACAGTTGCAATATTAGCCGAAATGTAAATGCCAGTGATATAATCATTTGCATTACGCAACACAGCTCTCTCTCTCTCTCTATATATATATATATATATTTGACAAATAACAGTTTCAAAATTTTGTAAATAAACATAAAATACTTTAACAGAAATTGAATCTTCCAAGTGTGCTTTTGTCCAGAGGAATGTAATTAAAATACTCGACTGAAATAATTTAATTATAAGAAATACTCTTTATGAATTAATATCTAGTAGGAAAATACGAGAGTACTTTCACACACACAACTCTAAAATTTAAGCCCTTCCCATACTTTAACGAGTCTGGCTCGTGATGTTTACGTTTAGCACAATTTTCATTCTACGAGTCTGACTAGTGTAATTCATGTTTGGGGCAAAATCTTCATTATGAATAAGACTCATTAAAGTTCTTGAAGGTGTTAACACTGAAACTGAGAAATGGCTGTATAACCTTCATTGGCCATATTACCCTCGTGTACCTTATATTGGAGAGAACAGGGGGGAAATGTTCAATTACGTTGCTCATCATGTAGCATAACTGTGGAAACAGTTCTGGTGAAAGTATACCGTTTTCAGTCCCAAGAAAAACGTTATATATATTTATAAAACAATTAAGATAAAGCCTTAGGGTTCAGCTGAGACTGAAATCCTATCTATTTTTTGGAATATTTTCTGATCCTTCCTTCTTAGTACTGAAATTTGGCGAAATTTCTAGGTTCTGCAACTATGATCTGCTGAAACCATCTTGTCACTCTTCTCCAAAAACATTCTTGAAATCTTCCATGAATTCCTTGAAAATATGTTCTACAGTGTCAGTGCAAAATTTCTCCTCCTCCTTGTATCTGTCTGAACAATTTCATTCAATTCCTCAACGCTTATATTTACAATGAATGGTGGCTGTGATATGGTGGTTAACGACTTCTTATACAATGCGATGCCATAAATTGAATTTTAATTGTATAAGTATTCTTACAATAAGAAGATGTCCTTATTTCTGGATTCTTTGCACAGCAAGTAACCGAATGTATTTCTTTTGGTCAAATAATACCCGCAAAAGAAGTTTTTAAAGTGGGATATGCAAGCATTGTTTGTAAAAAGAAATAAGCAATAGTTCATCGCTTCTTCTCAACTTTCTGCTTTGAATTATCTTTAAAAAGCGTTAGTGGTCCATTTTGCAAAAGCACCTTTAGCCTTAATCATAAAGATCTGCCTAGTGGTTTCATTTTAAAAAAAAAGAAAAGAAAAACCTAAATAGAGCTAAATAGCAAAAACTTAAGCACTTAACATAAATATTTGCGGGATATCACGCTTTTTCTTTGTGTCCCACAGATTTTGTGCTTAAATAATAAAATTTCAAGTTGGAACAGACCCTTCTAAAACGTAGCATTTTTGGAAATAATGATAAAAAGGTTATTTTAAACTACTGTCCATAATATGCTATTGTTCGAATTCTCACTTTTTTTGTTGCTTCAGAATTTCCAATTATAAAAATATAGTAAGCAAAAAAGAAGTTCAAAGAAGAGCGGTATCGAATATTTTTCTCTTAAGTAATTTTAACAACTTAATAAAAAAAAGGGGGGGTTCTATTTTGCTACTAGATATATCGTTTTTATTAGTAAAAATTTGACCTCATTTCAAGATATAAGAATTAATATTTTTTCCTTATTAAAACATTCTTCTCAATGCTCCATTTTAGACTTTTTGATCTTTGTCGTGAAGCAAATATTTGTTTTCCACGCGCACGTTCAAATGAAATCATTGTAGACTTTTAAATGAATGCAACGCATACGCTTCCCACAGTGCTTCTGTGGCCCAATCGTCGTGTTCGGCCATTAACCAAAAGGTTGGTGGTTCGTAGTGAGATTTGTATGAGTTCCTAGACCTATTGGACCTTAACCTCTATATCAGTGTATCTAAGGCAGGACTGTTTCCTTGTATTCAGAGTAATGCGAGGTGAGTGAGCTTGAGTTGAAGCGGAGGTCTGGTTAGAACTTGTTTTCCTATTAGTTGTTGGTTGAGGGTAGGAGACAGGCTTGCTTCTGATTGGGTGTGGGCGTGGCCATCTGTTCGGAGTTTTCCTTGGTTGAGATTTCTTGAAAGAAGTCTTGCAAATTAGATTTTTCACTTATCTGGGAAAATTATGGCAGTGATGATGTGATTCCTTGCATAAAAATATTAAGCTTGTCAACACTATCTTCAGTATTTCTCATCTTTTTACATGCTTCAAGTAATTATGGGAATCACCGGAAAAGGTCCTGGATTTCTTTTATAGCGTCTAAGAAACTGAAGTTTTCAGGATCTTGTTTTTCTTGAATAGGGTTACTTATCGATTTTTCTTGGTTGATTTCTTTTTCAGGATTGCAGGCATCTGCGAAAGTCACATCACTCGAGATATCTTGAGATCACAAATTGAGACATCTTGGCGTGGTGCTGCAGTTTTTGGATGAGTGTTGAAAGAAATTGCATCTATAACATTGTGTTGCGTTTTTCTTCCTCTTGTATGGTACAATTTCCACTGTCATATACATGCAGTGCTTAATATTGCATATTTCTTCAAATTTTTCTTGGCGGGTAATTTCAATCATAAAAATATGTAGTGGCCTTTTTGTTTTAAATTGTCTCAGTTGTGCAACTTTTTCAATTTGGAAACCTTTGCTTTCTAAATCTGTGTTGATTTCATCGACGTCAGTAGATGTTGGTAAGATAAGTTGGGAGGCCTTTGGGATGGTGGGTTGGTTACATAGAAGTCGATTTTATCTTCTCTCAAATAGGAAGTGATTGCCCTGTGACCATCACTGCAGTTAGGGAGTGACGGTCACAGCCGGCAGCAGAAGTGTATGCTCAGAAAAATTTAGCGTCTTTCGGATTTTTTTTCCTGCTTTGTGCTGCATGTATACAATTCTTTTAAATTACAATTGTGAAAAACAGGAGTCATTTCCTATGAATTTTGAAACAGAAAGGAATGGCAATAAAATTACTTTGCTATTAAGCTCCTTAAATATAGATGCTATAAGAGTCATTGTGTATTTCAGTTATTTAAATGTAAGTATAATTTAAGAACCAATAAAACAAAATT
>BMAW01035324.1:61426-103417 GCA_019974015.1 Nephila pilipes | reverse complement strand
AAAACAAAATTTAGTTTCAGTATTATTTGCTATTAGTCTTCACATTTTTGAAAAATAATTTACTTACAAGTATTTGCAAATACAATTTAGTAAAAAAATAATAAAAGAAAGAAAATATTAAAAATTGCTTTATTTTTTTACCAACACATTAAAACTTTATACAATTAAATAAACAACAGGATTGCAAATTTTCCATGAGAACATAATTTTCTTATAGCTGAAAAAAGCATTTCATACATTATTAAGGTGAAAAAAACAGAATTTAAAATAAAAAGCAATCGATCTAAAAAAAAAGCAGAAATATCATTTGCAATGCAAAGATAATGTAAGAAAAGCTATATTTTTTACCACAGCAAAATACAAATTTATTCCATGAAGCATTATTAATACCTGTACTATGCATTATTACAGCCTGTATTTGAAAATACAGGCCGTAGAGCTGTTTGCAAGTTAACTTAAGTAATAACGAGTCACCGGTCTCTATGGAGAGTTAATGTTTAAGGAAAGTTAGCCTGATTTCCATGAGAAAACCCTTTGTATCTATTATTTTTATTGATAAGCCATACCCTAAAAGTGCATTTCTGGTAAATTTATAGTTTCAAATTTATCCTTGTAAGTTTTCCTAATGAAGTTAAAAACATACAATCAATTAAATTAGGGTGTTGTTCCTATGGGAGAAATACGAAGAAATTCATACACATTGACCCACTTCCTGGGCTCAATAGTACATATTTTGAATAATTGAAATAAAATTCAAAATAATTCCATTCCCCCATTTATTGCATTGGTTATTAAAAAACAATTTTTCACCAAGGTCTCTAACACACATGGTGGTACTATATATAATGAAAGATAAACAAAAAAAAAAAACATATCTAAGTTTTTAATGAATGTTTTAGAATTTGTGCCTAAATAAATGAGATTTTAAATGGGAATTTTGGATAAATGTCCTTCCACAATGTGGACATGGAAAAGGGCGCTCACCGGTATGACATCGAACATGACGCTTCATGCTCGTAATGTGATATGATGAATAGCTACACATTAAACACTGATGAACAATACTTCTTCCATTTGGAAAATACACTTTACGAGAAGAGTATAATTTTGATGAAGCTGAGTTACCACTCGTACCTATAATAAAAATGACAGTAAAAGTTAAAAACATTAAAGATTTATGCAGTTTAACACAAAAAGTAAAAATGTTTTTATTAAATAGTATACTGAATCAAAATACATTCAGAACTTTGGAATGAAGAGATGCATTCAATTTTTATGTAAAATAATTTTTTAAAAAAATGCTAATTATTAAAAAAAAAAAAAAAAACCTTTTAAAATGTATACATACTTTATTATATTTAAATTCCGTCAGGAAAAATAATTTTTTACAAAAACACTTTGCCTTTTCTTTTTTAAAATTCAAGTATGTTTTTTTTTTTTTTTTCATACAAATATTTTCTTATTATTAAAAGAGTTAATACTTCCTTATATCTCAGATTACATACAGTTCAATATTACTAAAATCATGTATAAATAAGCTTAAATAATAAGATTAAATTTGTAAAACAATAATGTAAAATAAGAGCCCTTACAAAATTTTTAGAAGATATGAATGAAGACAAAATAAACAATACCAGCTATTCTGGTGACTACATAAACAATACAAGCCTATTAAATAATAGAATAAAAATAACAGGCATTTTAGACATATTATGAATAATTTTTTTAAAAAAATTATGAATAATTTTGGTCACATATTCTTCAATAAAATGGTTGCAAGACTTCAATGTTTCTTGAAATGCAACTAAAATAAGCATCTCTCTCAAATATAAACATATAAAATTCTAGTTACATATATGTAATTGAAGTGAATAAAATAATAAAACATTTCGTGCATGCATGTGTCAGATTAGTACAGTACAAAACAAAAAAAATTTTAATAACATTTTTTTTTGAAAAACTAATAACATTTTTGTCAGGGCAAAATATTTTTTAACACACATATATTGTTGATGCCACGCATATATTGTTTTTAACACACATATATTGATAATTTTTTTTCCTTTAGCCAGTCCCTAAAAAAAATATGCAAAATTACACTAGCAAAAAAAAAAAAAAAAAGGCTCCTCCAAAAACATTATAAAATATCATCTAATTAATTGGTCTAATAAAGAACTTATTTAACTGATCTTGGAAAAAATCTTGGCTAATTGGTCTAGTAAAAATAAGCTTTTTTTTTAATTTAATAAGGAAACTTTTACCTATATCTAAATTCTAAATCAAAACTCCTTTTAAAAAATGCATTTCAAATTATTACAAAGCATTAATATAAAAAACTCTTACGTATTTTTTATAACAACATATTCTTATTAACTAACGCTACAAAAATTAAATATCTTAAATAATATTCACAATAAATAAAACATAGTGAATCCTAATGATAAGAATTTACAAGCACACCTTTTAACTGTTTTAATTCACATCTTACTACAGTTTTTGGAAAACTCATGGTATTTGAGAGAAATTTTATCTTTAAAGGTTTTGCTGCACATAGAGCATTTAAAAGGTCTTTGGCCTGTATGGGTCAAAATATGGCGTCTCAAGTGGGTAGTATACATAGTTGAATAATCACAGTAAATGCAGAAGTGCAGTTTGCATTTATAATTTTTCAGCATTAAATTGTCTCTAGTCAGCTGAACACAGGAACTATTTTCTCTTGGATGTTGCCACTTTACAATCATACCTACAGAGATGAAACTATTAATTAATTACATAATATACAGATTCAATTACTTCAACATTAAAACTTAAAAGAAACTCAGTTTAAATTTTCCAATTCAGATATATCTTTTCCAAAATAATACGAAAATATGACAAGAAAATCCTGATCATTTTATATCTCCAAGTGAAATAGAATGAAATTTTCATTAAATTAAAAAAAAAAAAAATTCATTTATAACTTCAGGTGTTATTTTTAAAATTCTAATCAAGATCGAATTTTATTCTATGTGCTTCAATTCTTGATATTTCAATAGCAGTTCATACATCACATTTAAATGACTTCATGAGAAAGAAAGTAAAAATTCAAAATCAAACATTTTCTGGCATCATCTACATTTAATATAAAATTATAAAGTATTGGTTCAATGTCTGAGAATCTAGAAGAGTACAACATAAATTTTGTTCATGCAGAAAATTCCTAAGATTTTTGGATACAAATAAAATATCACACACACATATTATGATGTGTACATGATATTTTTGTGCTTATCTAGTAAAATTCAAAATTCTTGGTTTTCCCAAGATTATGCATAAAGTGTGAACCTTTTTTTAATTTTTGAAAAAATTGATAGCATAATAGTAAAATATATTTTACTATTCATCATTATCATCAAAACAAACATGCATACATACACTACAAATTCGTAACATAAATTATACTTACAATATCAAATTTTAAGTAATTTTTATGATAAAAATATATTTAAATAGTATGTTCAAATTTATAATTATTGTAATATATAAAAATAATGGATAACATTTTTTCAACATACATTTATGCATTTCAAACATAATATCTATTCTAAAATCTTTATAGATGCAAATATAAAAATTCTACATAAAACAAAAAAAAACATAGCATTTCTCGGTAAAATTACATTTTAAGATATATTTAACACATTCTGCAACATTTGTAGTATTAAAAACACAATTGCAATAAAAAATTGTTCAAAGTTTGTTTGATAAATTCACCAAAATTCTATAAAAAATTTAATATGTCTTCCATAATGTGCATCAAAAATTTTAATATCATTATTAAAAGCATTTAATATCATATTTATCATTATGAAAATATATATCATTTGCCCAAATAATATTCAGAGCTTTCAGGCTATAAAAAAAGATTACTACAGATGAGTTTCACCAGATTTGAAAATTTATGCAACCCAGAAAGTAAGAAACAGCTAATTATGACAAAATTTTCATATTTTTCATTTTTTTATATCATACTTTTACATTGTTAAGTTAAATTTTAAATGTTTTTAAATTTACAGTGCTTAATATTATAATATTCACAGTGCTTATTTTCCAAGATTGTGAAGAAAGAATCCTAGAGAAAAATCAATTTTAAAGAAACTTCACTATCTATAAATTGAGAATAAAAGAAGATTTACATGCTTTGATCATATATATATATATATATATATATATATAAAGTGGGCAGACAAAGAACCAAATCAAAACCAATAAACAAAAAAAAAATATATGTAAAGAAAATATATTTTTAATATAATCAAAAAGTTTATTACAAAATTAAATACATTTTGTACACAAGATATTAATTTTTTTTTTTTTTCTTTTAAAAGAATTTACATATCAGTTTATTTTTCTAATAGTGAATTCTCCATTCAAAATTTAAAAATGACAATTATATTAAAATGAAATAAATTACAAAATTCACAAACATAGAATGTCTCTAGTTTTTTGTTCAGAAATATGAACACTGTTATTGGATACCATACTATACCACAGTATCATGTACTCCTATATATATCACTACTAATTTTTGTAGGTGTAACAGATATCCTCTGAAAGTATAGAGAGAGTGGCATATGTCACAATAAATATACAAATAATCTTATCAAAATATTTGTGCATTCAAAAATTGAATAGGCATTATTGATAATGAAATGTTATGAAGTAAAATGAAGAACTAAATCATGCACTTTTAATAGCAAGGATTCAAAATAATTTTTAAGAAAGGAAAACAAATTCTGCTATAAATTCTTATAAACAATACATCTACTGTATACAAAGTTGACAAAAAATGTTATATAGAAATTATTTTTGAGATTGAATAGGTTTATACATTTATGAAAAAATACATATTTAATTGTATTAAAATTATCTTTCACATAACCCCCAAAAAACATGTTATAAAATTATATATAAGTGTATGTGTGTATCAAAGTTAACAATTAGCATACAACTAGTTTAAAGCATGAGTTTAATATGTGTTCACTTGAACAGCAAGTACATCAAAATATAATAAAATCATCAAAGATGTACAATTAATGTGAACACATTAGTAAATAGTAGCAACTAGGATTCTAGATGCAAGAGATACTGCCGATTATTTTAAAATTTTGTTACAAAATTGTCATAAGTGGTAATTATCCAAGCAATTTACATTTAATTATCTAACAAAATAGTTACCTTTTAAAGATTGAGCGAACTTTAAAGATGATTTATTCATAAAATGGAAAAAAATTAGCGAAAAACAACAAAATAATAATAATTTCCAAGAAGTTTCCCAAATAAATGATAAATTTATTTGGATATTCTATAAATGATTTTCAATGATAAATTTTATACAAATGGAAGAAATATGGATTTAAAGACCACATCAGTAAAGCAGAATAAAGTTTTACGCACTATATTAATAAAATAAAAATATTTGCAAATTGTTTAATTTCTAACTTTTTAAACAATTTCTTTTAAACAAATAATGAAATTCAAGTGCAATAGATATATAAATATTAATAAATTCAAATATTGAAAATAGATGAATGAATTTTTAAAACAAACAGCAAGTTTTTTTCTAGTCAACAATATTTCATTAAACATTTCATTTGTAAGATATTGAATAAGTATATAACTTTTACCACAATCCATCAAAACTGATTTAAAGACTACAATTTGAGAACCTGGTTAAAGTTTTTACATTTTAACCAGTGTTAGCCTTAATTTACTTACATCTTCTAAATAACATAGTTTATTCATATAAAAAAATTAACAATTTTATGTTCAAGTACAATATTCATTTTATACATATATTGTTATTGACATTAAACGTATATATATCATGAAGCAATTGTAAGAAAATATTTCTTGTAATCATAAATAGAATTTAAAACTTCTTTAAAACTAAAAAACCAGTGTTGGTTCAAAAGAAATGTATTTTCCAAATTCACAATATGTTCTAAGAATCTCAGTTCTAAAAATGAACGGAGCTTCATTCTAGTCTTGAAAGTGAGTGAGTGATGATGAAGTTTAATGATGCAAGAGCCAGATATGGCCATACGGTACCTAACAATGTGTAACTGTGATCTAGTTGTTTGAAAAAATGGGAAAATATACAAATTGGTTAACAACAAGGAGGATAAAAAACATTTAAAAAAAATCACTGGAGTAACCCTGTGTGCATCTCCAGTATTTACTAAAAACAGTAAACCTCATGGGAGAGAAAAAGATTGAAGACATGATTCCCCTATCTATCTAAAGAAAGAAAGCCCTTATTATCTCTGGTCTTGAAAAAAAAAATTCAATAGCATTAAAAAAAAATAATTACAAGTTTATCTCACTTATAACAGCCTTCAAAAGATTTTTTAATACAATTGTTTAGCTACTTGAAATTTGTTATAAGAAATAAAAGGCTCTATTTTCAACAATTAAGCACCAGAGGTGCACTGAATATAATGACAGCTAAAACTCATTGGTTACTCAAAAATGAGTCTTACTCAGATGTTACCTTCTTTTAACAATTCATTCCAATTTCTTCTATACTTTTTACATCTAAACCATATTTATTACAATTTCATTTTTTAAAGAATAGGTTCTCCCTACTTCATAAAAATTTTGATTAGACATTTTTTTAAAAATAAACTTATTCAAATGACCAAAAAAAGAATGCATACATTCTATAACTATGATTACAAACTATAATTAACCATACAATCTAAGTAATAGTATGTTAACAATAATAAATTTAAATATTCTATAACTTTGTCTTCAACTCTGAACTTAAATTTGCAATTATTCATAATTATTCCTGGACAAAAATGGAACAAAGGAATACATCTGAAAATGCATATATTAGATCTAAAAGGATTGCTGCACACTACTTTATTTTTTTAAAAAAAAACTTTTGCATTGAAACATTCTATTGCTTTCAAACTATAAGAATTAATAAATAATAAAAATAAAGAGAAGTGTCAATTTTCAATATTAACATAAAGATAGGATTTCAAAAAATTTCTAAAAGAACTATTAATAATCTTACGATGCCAAGTATATCAATCAGTAATACTAGATTCAGTTTTGAATGAATGCAGAATTAATATCATAGAATTATTTAAATATATTGCAAAAACTAGCACAATAATGTAGGCCAATTATGAATTTGCAATTAAAAAAATTCTTATAATTTTAAAAATGAATTTATTTAACATATATTGATTTAATAAAACATTTTATATACATGATTATTATTGTGATAGTTGAAATTTCTAGTAAGTCAATTTAAATTCAGGACTTAATATTTTACACTTATCTATAACTTTTTTCAATTCAACAACTCATGATTATTTTAATATTAAATATAATATCCAATAAAACAATATTTTTAGGATTCAATTATTCACTGATCAATATAAAAATCAAATATTAAAAGTTACTTACACTCTGAACAACAAATAAATGTCACTTCATACAAAATATTGATAGTTTTTAAACATATAATCACATTTCCACATTTTAAACATTTTCAAGATCAGTTGCAAATCACTTTATTATGCAGAGTAATAATACATAAATAAAGGAAAATGAACAATTGGACTCCCGATTGTACTGTTAAAAATATTTTTTGTCATAAATTGGCACACACAATATCTTAAATTATCAAAAAAAAAAAAAAAAAAAAAAGAGTAACTTTAAATACATTACATTAAGTTTCATCCAAATGTATGTTATAATGTTTTCGCATATGTTCCTTCTTATGAAAATATTGTCCACACTTAAAACATCGAAAAGGTTTTTCATCAGTGTGAGCCCGCATATGGAAACAAATACAGTATGAATTGACTGTAGAATATTGAAATATAGTATTACAGTATATTCCAAAACATCCTTCCATTTTCTGAATGGTAAATAAAACCTTGTGACACATTTTGGGTTTTGCCTGTTATGAGAGAAAAATAAAGATGAACACTATGAATAAAATATAAATTTTCATTAATATTAAATAAGCAAATACTTTTTTCAGTAAATATCAATACTTATTCATTCGTCTAATAACTATACTAACTTTCTAATAATCATAAAATTTTCAAAATAGAATTCATGTTAAAAACAAACAAAAAAATAACTCATGAAACAAAGATTTACAACAAACATTCTGAAATGAGAAAGATTAATAAAAAATTGCAGTTTAGGTCCCAACATAAACAATGTTTTGCCATTCTTATTTTTACCAAAATTAAAAATAGTCTTCATTTATTACTTTTCCTCCCCCCCCACATACACTTACTGTCTACAATCTACTTGAATCACATAACCTGCATATAAAATACAAAAACAACAAAATATTAACCTATATTCTTAACATAAACAAAAATTACTTATTTAATACATTGTTTTTAAGTGTTTTTAAGCATTGTTTTAACTTCTATGTATACAGATTCTACCCATTTAAAAATATGATTATGTTTTTAAATATCAACTAAAGCATGAGGAATTCAATTTTAACTAACAGCTACTTTTATGCTTTCAAAAGGTTTGACAAAAGTGTAGCATAAAAAACATATATATATGATTCAACAAAGGAAATGTTGCTAAAGATTGAAAACTAGAGCTGTACATACTAAATATACATAAGAATCGCATTTATAATATTGCATTATAAATGTTAAAAAATTGTTTAAATAATTTTAAAAAGAAAAAAATTCAATAACTTTATTTTCAACTTTTAACATTAAAAAAAAATTGTGAATAATATGTTTTTTTTTTTCCCTTCACATTTACGTCAATTAAGAACACATGTAATTTTCAAGAGAACATCATGAGCTAGGCTTTAATATCCAAGTTATAAATATATATGCATTGTTATAATTGGTTTGTTTATTCAGAAGGCTCTAGAGCTAGTTCAATGGTTCCCAATGAAACGTAATTTCACTAACATGCAACACAAGTGATAAACTCTGTGAAAAACAAAAATAAAATTAGCCACAATTTTCATCAATAGGCAGCTACATCAAAGATGACTTTTGTTGTTACATAATTCAAAGAAAAATATTTGATCACTAAAACTGAATTTTTTTTTCCAGGAAATACAAGGAAAACTTTTTCATTGTATTTGAAATTAAAATTCACAAATTTAGAAAATTCTACCTATGGCCACAAACATTACAAGAGGAAAAAAAAGAGAAAAAAAAAACAAGTGATGATGCACTCTTTGACAACAAACAAAAACATATCACTCTGTTGGTACAAATAAACAAAAACAGAATTATGCACTCTCAATGAAACCTCTATTATTTTCAATCACACATCCATACTGAAAATTGAGTTTTCTATTGTACAGTGTAAAGTGCCTAATAGGATTGTTGAAGATGTCTTATCCACCAAGTCCAAAATATAGGGAGAGCAGTTATTTCAATACACATTTATTTAAGGACTCCACGTGCCAATCACACATAATCGAATATTTATACAATTTACAAAACTATACAAGCTTCCAAACAGTCCATATTTTAATTCAACCCGCTTATGCGGTCAGGAGCAATTATATCCTATACAAGAAAAAAACCTGCCTTAAGCGGTCAAGATCCAATAGCATTCTTCGAAACATTACCCATGAACCCGTGCGCTCTCACTCACACGAGACAAGGCGCCTCCTGGCGGGATCCGAGTAATTTATTTCCAACAAGGATTGAGTAGGTGTGAAGTGTAATATTGTCCTTTAAATGAAAAACATCTGTCTTTAAACACAGTCCTTCAAAAAAAAAAAAAAAAAAACAGCCAAAAATCACATGATGCAAGAATAGATGATTGTGGTTGCCATATTGTTTGAAAATACTTATTACACAGTTTGTGAGAAATTGCATGGTGTGAATGGAAAGAAAAACTTGCTATATACAGTCATATCTGATCCTATTTACAGAACATATAATGGGGCTTATGGAAGTTGATTCCTCAAAAAAAAAAAAAAAAAAATGGCCATAAAAGTAGCAATAAAACCAGACTCCACTGTCACTTTTACTGCATGCAATAGAATATGTTGAACAACATTAAGATTTCTTTTGCTCAAATCCAACAATTGTGTTCACTTCACTGCTTAAATGAAAATGCACTTTGTTTATGCATAGGATATTCCAGGGAAAAGATTAGTTCACATTCATTTGTGCAATAAAGTGTAGTGTGAATGTTAGCTGAATTTCCGTGTTAGCCATAGTTAATGTACTCTCAGAATCTTGAATGGATAGTAGCACAATATGTTATGAATCACTTTTCTCACTGTGAAAATCAGCATGTTGACTTTATTTGCAATAGCTGACAAACATGCATTTTCATATGGTGAATTCCTTGATAAATCTACTGCAGCAGTTGCAACATCTTCAATGCTAGAATTGTCCACTTGTTTTCACCTTCTGCCAGGAAGAATGTCAAAAAATTTTGTTGCCTAAAATCTTTTAATCATTTTATGAATGGCTTGTATAGATAACATCTAATATTTCTCTGTCACTGGAATTTTCCACAGATGTGCTGTTATTTAGATAAAATTATTTTATGAGAAGAGCCTTTTCTTTCAAAGTTAACATTTTCCATAAAATGTAGTGTCTTGATGCTTTTCAGCAACAATAAACTTGTTCAATATCAAAAGAATCACATACACATGTTACCATCTTTTAAATCTTAATTTGACATGAAGTGTATTTTAAGAGCTTCGAAATTGTGACATCAATGCCACAATGTCGTTTGTCAAAGATTTGAATAAATGAAATATCTTCTTCAGTGCTTTTAGTTTAATCAAAAAATTCAAATGAACAATGCCATTTTGGTTCAGTATTAAAAGCCATCTGCACAAACTGCATTAAGAAATCAGTGTAGCAGCACCTATAGACAAAATTATGGCTTAAAAAATAAAGTTTTCTCCCCAATTTTCACTGATGCATCACTCGTATTGCATGATAGTGAAATTGTGTTTTGTTGGGAGCCATAGATCCGGTTCTAGAGCCTTCTAAATAGGCAAACTTTAATTATAACAACCCTGTATATACTCAATAGAACATACAAAATATTTTTGATAACAAAAATTCTTTAGCTTTCATTTCTAACAAAACATTAATCAATTTGATAATAGAGAAGGTACTCAAATGTGGTACTCTTATGACTTCGTATGCTCATATAAATGTATAACAACAATATCTATTTAATACTAAAGAAATAACAGATTGGGAGATATATTTGCTATAAAGTGCATATTTTCTTTCTTTGAAAAAAAAAGGGGGGGGGGGACAAAATAGCATTACAGTTTCAAAGAAATTGTTTAAGAAATAGGGAAACAAACATAAAAACTGTTAAACCAAAAGAAAATAATTTTTAAAATTATTTAATCATAACCGACATCTACTTCCAAAAATTCTAGAGAATTAAATTAGTTGACTAAGAAATATTTATACATAATTTCAGTCATTATTGAAACATATAACAGTATGCAAGACAAATGCTCTATTAAAATGAAATGCGTTAAGTATTTATAAACATGATGTAAAAATATCAAAACAGATCATACAACATTAAAAACATAAATGAGAAAAAAATGGTATACAATATCATTAAATGGCTCATAAAAACAACACAAACAGTTTTAAAAGAGGTAACTTAATTTCTTTAAAACAATTCCATCATCTATTACATTTTTTTGAAAAAAAGATTAAATTTAAGATAACATTTATCTGCATAGGATTTTAAACATGCAGGACATAGGTATGATTTTTCACCAGTATGAGTCAAAATATGTCATATAAAATGTGAACAGTGTGAGATAGAATAATAACAACAATCACAGATACAGTGAACAGTGTGGGATAGAATAATAACAACAATCACAGATACAAAGTCCAACACTGTTCTTTATACATCTATTACTCTTTGCTGGTTGAGTTTTCTGGCAAGAATTAACAATGCTCATATGATACAGAGAACTGTGAAATAAACCTGTAAAAGAAAAAAAAATTTCAAAATTATAAAGTACTTAATATTTCATAATTATTTTATTAATTTTACTCCAGTCCAGAATTATATAATTCTTACAATTAAAATATATACAATTTAAAAAGAATAAAATACATTTTCAAATTTTTATTTCAAAAGCTAGTTTAAACACTTAGTTACAAAAGGAATTGAATCAAACTAATTCAATACCAAAATAAATTAACTTTTAATAGATAAAATGACAGAAAGAAATTCAAATTCAAAACATCACAGAATTGAATTTTCAAAGAGAATTTTTTTCAGAATATTACTAAGGTACTTCTCCTTCCGTCCTTGATACATGTAAAACTTACAGCCTAAATTCTATTTTACTGGAATTAGTGTTCATATTACACACTAATATATAATGAAATTAAATTAAAAGTTTTATTTGAATCATTTCAAATCTGCATTCAATAAAAATTCAAAATTGTTTTAAACTTTAAATATAGAAATATTAAAAATTGTAAAAAAAAAATTACCAAAGGATAAGTAATTATCCAAGAGACTGACACTACATGTAATTAAGTTTACCTCACAAATTTCTGCATAAAGAAATTTTTTGTGTGCATATAGTTTTAGAAAATACATGAAATTTTATATTTGAAAAACAGAGCAAAAATAAATATACATTATTCAATATCCATACATTTATTTTCTGATTAAAAAAAATCTTTTATTTAAAAAATTTGTAAATAATGATTTATTATAATTATGATAAAAGTGAAAGAAATAAGAGAAAAAAATACATCAAATAAAATGCCATTTATCACATCAGGGAATTTCTCTTGATAAATATTTTTAACTATTATTAGATGCAAGACATTTTAACTTAGATTGAATTTTTAATATAGAATACGATAATTTCAAGTTTTTCAGCCCATTGAATGCAAAATGCAAATTCTTCAGTTTGTTCAATTCTTTTTGAACAAGTTTTCAAGTGAAAATTTCTGAAACATTACTTATTAATTAAATAAAACTATGCTAAGTAGCAGCATTTCTTTTTAATCAAGAGACATTATGTTTTAAATCTTCAAAGTTTATATATATAAATATTCCTATTTTGAAGCAAACATAAAATTTAAATCTAATTTCTTTCTTTTTAAAACATTGTACTTTCAAGTTTCATCAGCAATATTTTAATATTTTTCTCCTTGTTTAGTCATCAATACAAAATTGGTATAGGATAGATTGTTGCATTTACTGATACTTGTTATTCATTTTGTAGTTTTCTGAAGCTAGCAATAAAATCTTCCTATTTAATATACAAAGAAGAAATATTTATAATAAATGTTTCCCTACTTTTATCAGTATTGACATTCTGGAATATGTATGTAAAAGATAGTCATAAATAATAAGCTGAAGTTAAAATGTCTCATTTCAAACTAGGTAAATGGCCATTAGTTTCTGTTTTCATAAACAATTCTAAGCAAACAGAATTAGACACCTACTTTTAGTTAATGATAAAAAAAAAAAAAAAAAAAAAAACTGAAATAAATATTTCAAATTAATTTAAATATTACAAGATTCACATATGAAATAAATATTTCAAATTAATTTCATATCAATTTAAATATTACAAGATTCACATATGAAATAAATATTTCAAATTAATTTCATATTAATTTAAATATTACAAGCTTCACAGTATTTAAATATTACAAGCTTCACATTATTTGCATTAGATTAATTTGATTTTCATTATTATAAATAGATACAATTAGAGACATTCACACATATTTTATAAAATATTGCTGATTTTGATGAAAATTATTACAATTTGAAAAATGAAATTTGAAAGCTTTTCAAGAAAAATCTTTTTTGAGATTTCGAGAATGTAGTATGTGTGGCTAAGTTTCTCTCTACCTATTAGAAAACCTTTAATCACCTAAAAAAAAATCCAGCTGGCAAAAGACTTTTATTTTAGAATCTAAAAAAAGTTTCATTTTCATAGCCAGGTAACAAACTTTTTTATGATACTTATTTCCTTTCTTTAAATTAAATGCTACAGAAAATCGTAAACACTTATATAAAAAAAGATTAAATCAAAATAGTTCGAGTAAAACAATAAAAATATGAAATTTTTCTTCAAATATATATTTGATATGATAGATTATTTAAATCTTGACAGAATTTTAAGAATTTCCTACTGCAATACAATAAAGTTCTTTTTGAAGCTTTTAAATATAAATTGTTTTTATACATGGATTGTTTTCTAAAAAAGCAATGTCATTTATGATTTAAAAAATAAAAATTCCAAATAGATATCAATTAAAAAAAAATGTTATATATAGCTATGCCACACAATTTAAATACAGAGTACATCAGCTAAAATTACTTGTAATAAAACTATTAACTTTAATTTGTTGTAAATTTATTTAAGCAACAAAACTGTATAAAACTAGAAAATTGCGAAATAATAAAACATGATTTGTAGATATAACTTCCAATATCATTCATATAGAGAGATCTTTCTAAAATTTAACAACCGTTTTTATAAAATCAAATATAATGCACCATAAGTATCACATTCTTTCTCCAAAAAACATGGTATGATATCAAACAAACTTTCTTCTTTTGGGTTATTCTCACACATGTGATATAATACCTGTAATGTTGTTAAGCCCATGGATAATGCAGAGTATAATTCAGATATCAGTTACCTGATCAGGTGCTTTAGAAAAATTCCTATGGGTACAAATAAATGTGAGGAGCAGTTTAGTTTAGTTTAGTTTTTATTAACGTCGCACTAGAAGCAACACGAGGGCTATTGGCGACGGACCTCGTAATTTTGAACCACGGTCAAGTGACGAGGACGACACCTGAGCTGGCACCCCCCTCTCCTAACATCCACACCACGCCAAAGGGAGGACTTTGGGCCCCGAACAGATTTAACGTGCATCAGCCCCGGCTACACGGCGGGTCTTTGGCGGCCAAGGATCGAACCCGCGACTGAACGAAAACCGCCGGTCGCTAGTCCACGACCTTGACCACCAGGCTACCGAGGCCCAAATGTGAGGAGCAATATCAAGTTTAAAAAGGTTTAGTAAAATGACTAAACAGCATTTTTCATAGAAGAAATGTGCCATAGCATTGAGAGAAGTTGAACTAAAACCTGTTGGTCCACAGCACATACTTTATTTCCTTCCAACCAATTAAATAAATGCATTCCATTATTTGCCATCTGAGGACTGCAGGCTCCTCCTATGGAACACATGAAATAAAACATTTAAACAAAGTTTTAATTGAATCTCTATCTCATATCATTAATATTATAGGAATAATATTATTATATTCATACAATTATATTATTATTAATATTATTAATTAAAACAAGTAAATGTGATGTAACTGATGTTTAAATGTTAAGTATCATTGAGAAGTAAATTTGGTATATTAATATATAAAGAAATCTTTGATCATTCACATCTTAATAATAAATTGCTGCTGGTCCAATCTACATTAATTTCTGTTTCCAATATTTTTTTCTGTTTGATTGATTAAATTACTAATAATATACTGCAATTTTATGCTCTGGAGCAGTAAAAATTCTATTTGTTAACACTAAAATTTACATTGAAAAATGTATGCTTTTTTCTACAGCAAAGGAAGAAACATAATTTGATTTCACAAACAAATAAAAAAAAAATTTAAAACAGAACCTAAAACATATCATTTATAGTCAAGAAAAATGTTACTGCACATTATAGATATTTTGAGTATTTTGTATTTATTTTACATTATAAAGTAATTCATAGCATTCTAACCTCCACACATAAAAATTTCAATAAGAAATAATGAGAACTTCCAACAATATTCATCTATCTTATCTCTTTGGTATGGGAGTACAGACTTATTCTATTTCAAAATTATTTACACAAGATGCGGGAATCCAACAGAAATTTTCACTGGTTCATCTCACCTATTTTTACTAAATGCCTTTTGATACATTACATTCTAAAAATAACAATTAATAAGCTACAGTGACAAAATAACTTTTAATTCTTTAAATACAAAAAAAAAAAAAAAAAAACCACCGTACCAAAATCAAAAATTTCTTTTAATATCTCAGAATTTACACTAGGCAGATATCATGCCCGTAACTAGCAAAATTCAATCTACTCATTTATACCTTAAGAAGTTAAATATTCAATTGTAAGTATCCTATTTTTCACAATGCACTCAAAAAGCAGCTTGTTCAAGAAATTAAGCTACCAAAACAACAAACATTTTCTTTTGACAAAATTACATAAAAATGACCAATTTTTCACAATTATATTAATTATCCAGAAATCTGTAGCTTTTAGTTTGTCCAAGGTGGTCATGATTTAAAGAATAAGCAGAAGGAAATTTATTTTAGCTAATTTTTTTTTTTAAATAAAAATGTAACCTTAAGTATACCATTTTAAAATGTACAATTTTAAGAGTAAATATAGAGAGAGAACTTTAGAAAAAAGAAATTACATTTTTTTTTTTTTTTTTTTTTTTTTTGTAACTGGCAGTTAGCTATAATCAAAATACTTTCATCACAACTTTTCTGTTCAGAATTTCTTTAAAAGTGTACATGTCTTGTTTAAAAAATTGTGTGAGTGTGTGTAATTCTGTTTTTATTTATAATTTTTTTAGTTTTTGGTTTTAAAAGAAATTTTTTAATATTCAACATTCCTATAAGCTAAACAAGACTTAAACATTGATTGGTTAATTCTAAAGTTTTATGATGGGTTTTTGGCAAACAGTTAAAAATTATTGTTCTTCACTAGGAAAGGTTCTATGGTGTAAACTTCAAGACTACTTTGACAAATTTTTTTATGATTTTTCAAGTCTATGTATGACTTGAAATATAGCATTCATTGGTTCTTTGCAAGTAAGTAAATGTTTTTTCTGAATATGCATTTTGCATTCAAATTGCATCTGAAATGTAAATTTTAAAACTTGTGTTCTTCCGCCCCTCCCCCCCTTTTTATGTCATATTTGTTGTTTTCACACATGTGTTGTGTCTAGATCTTTTTGTTTTATCTTTGAAGAGTTTTTTTGTTTTAGTTATTTTAGCTTTTGGTTTCAAAGTTCATTTTAGCACATATTGTGGGATTTCCATTTTTTTTTTTTTTTTTTTCTTCATTTAATTTTTGAGATTCAACTTTCAGAATTTTTTCAATTTCTATTTTAGGTTTTATAACCATTTTAAATTATATATTTTGCTGATGGGGATAGTTTGGCCAATAATTCTTGACTAACCCAGCTTAACAGTCTTAAAACCTGCTATAACTTTAAATACATGTTACAGGCATACTTTAATGAATATTTTCTTTTATTTTCCAAAAATCGTTCGGTTTTAAAAAAAATTTCAAATGTATTCATATATTTTGATATTTCTGATTTTTGAATTATTTTTTTAACTTACTTTCTTTTGAATTCATTATTTTTCTTTTTCAGAGAAATTTTGTTTATTGCATTATCTTTCATTTTTCTACATGCGATCTATTTCTTTTCTATTTTTGGTTTGGTTCAAGTATTTTTAAACATAGAAATAAATTTTTCATTTGAAAATTTTAATAAATTATGTCTTAATATATATAAATAACACATGGATCAATAAGTTCCGAGACTAACCCAGAGATGGTGCTCGTAATAAACCAGTAACCAGGTCTTTCTAGAGTACTAACCTTTGCTTGAAACGTGTCAAAATTTTAAGTCGATCGGACCAGAAACAGCTGAGTTATCGAGGTTGGAGTAAAGTCGTTTTGTAGTTTGTTTAAAAAATGGAAAAAACCGAGTTTCGTGTTCTGATAAAACATTGTTTTTTAATGGGTAAAAACACCGTGCAAGCGAAACAATGGATTCAAAAATGTTACCCGGACTCTTGTCCATCAAAAGCAACGATCTGTCGGTGGTTTGCCGAGTTTAAACGTGGTCGTACCGACACAAATGACGCGGAACGCTCGGGGTAGACCTGTGGAAGCCGTTACACCGGAAAATGTGAGTGAAGTGACAAAAATTATAATGAAAGATCGTAAAGTGAAGCTCCGTGAGATTGCTGAGATGACACAGATATCATATGGAAGTATATTTACTATCCTTCATGAAAAATTGAGCATGAAAAAGGTTTTTTCCAAGTGGGTGCCGCGATTGCTTTCGATGGAACAAAAACTGCAACGAGTCGATGATACAGAAAGCTGTTTATCGCTATTTACTCGCAACAAAAAAGATTTCTTGCGTCGTTACGTGACCATGGACGAAACATGGATACATCACTACACTCCAGAGTCAAAGCGGCAGTCATCTGAGTGGCGCACAGCTGGCGAAAGCCGTCCGAAGCGTCCGAAAACGCAGCAGTCAGCTGGCAAAGTCATGGCGTCAGTTTTTTGGGATACACATGGCGTGATTTTCATTGACTACCTCGAAAAAGGTAAATCGATCAACAGTGATTATTTTATTGACTT
The DNA here is from genome assembly GCA_019974015.1 of Nephila pilipes. Lineage (NCBI taxonomy): Eukaryota > Metazoa > Arthropoda > Arachnida > Araneae > Nephilidae > Nephila > Nephila pilipes. The sequence continues at coordinate 84,944 of BMAW01035324.1, read as the reverse complement.
GCTGGTGCGTTTGAAGGAGGAAATCGCAAAAAAACGACCGCACAGTCTCGGGACTTATTGATCCATGTGTTCCATATATATATATATATAATTAAGCATAAATAAACATTAAAACCTTTTTATCAGAAATAATTTTAAAAAATACAACTCAAAAAATTACAAATAATTTAGTAAGAACAATATCATTATTACACTATTAAGTAAAAGTAATATGTACATATATATAAAAATATAAATAAATTATTGTAAATAATGAAAAATAAGAATAAAAACATTAAAGTTAATTTTACAAGAGGATCATTATATTTTATAGATAAATTTATAAAAGCAGGTTACTTAAATGTAAAATAATATATCCACAAAAAGTAGTAATAAGAGGCACAACATATGCAAACTTTTTTTTTTTTTTTGCTTATTTAATTTATCTTTACCACACATAATGTTTTTGTTTTATTTGCTTGTTTTTGAAAATTGATTATTTTGAAAATTTTTGGCATATGACACAGCAATCACGATTCTATGCCAAAGCACCAATACAACAAAAAATAATAATTAATAAGTTGACTGCATAAACAATAACTGAGTTATAGCACACATACAACTTTTAATTAATAAAACATTAAGTACATTACATTATTAAGTTGAATGAAAAATGAAATAATACTGCAGATTTTAAAATGTGACTACTAAAAGAAATAACATCCTCACTTGTTTTGCAATTACATAACTGCTCACATACTGTGATGAGCAATCCTGCTGATTACATACTGTATTCTCTTGTGTGTTGCAACGAAGATCAGTTTGGCTCACTACTATAAAGATGTACATAATAGTAAAATATTAATTTATATAATTAATATTAAATAAGAATAGCAAAATATACATAAAAGGAAATTATGTTGTAAGAAAAAGTTTTAAAATATCAATGAAAACATATTAAATACCAAATGTAAAATAATAAAATGATGGTTGTTTTTTTCATCAGCATTCTCACTTACAGATTACTTTTTTTTACCCAAGCATCATTAACTTCCAGTTTTCAATGCAAGAGAAGACTCATTCAATTGTAAATAGGCCAATCTGACAGTCAAGTGCCATTTTAGCAACCATATTACAATTGGTTCCCTGAACTCAACAAAATTTTAAGTACCTGTCCATTCCAATTACATCCTACCACTCATCATGAATAATTATTTGAAATCAATAACATAAATAAGCAAGAAAAATGAACATTCATTAGGCATCTTATATCCATATTTCCTTTGATACCAAATAGCTTTCTGTCAATAGAAAAGTACTGACATTACAGTAACATATTATCATTGATGCTCATCAAAATTATACAAACACATTTCCAGAAACTGAAATTGCATCAAAAATTTCTTCTGCTCATACAAAAAAAAAAAAAAGGCTCGTATCAACAATGTTCTTGCACTTAATTCTGCACAGATAGATGACTTCAAAAGCATTTAAAAGTGCTCCATTAATTAGAGCACAAACTAATTAATTGGATTTACACAGAATACAGTTTTTTCTATATTAATTTGGTATTTCGATAAAGATCTGCCTAGGCGTGCCCCATAAACTAATAAAAATAATATCAGTTGTGAATGAAAAAGCTGAAACTGTGCCTCAAGTACCAATAACAGCACTAGAAGAAAAAGAAATCCAAAGAAATATGTATAGCATTAGGGGAAAGCAACTGCAATACAAACTTTGGCAGCATTAATCAAGGAAATAATTGTGTACTCCAACATTTAACATTACACTGGGAAAGAGCCCATTAGTATTGGTTGGTCCAAGTATAAATTGAATAATTGTGAGCAATAGGTTTTTTTTAATTAGAAAAACAGCAATTTATGGCATTTGAAAATTGAAAAGAAATATATATATATATATATATATATAAAATATTACCCTTTTAAAAGAAAACTGTTTTTAATTATCACATATAATTTTCAATATCAATTAAATTATTTCCTATTTTGCTAAAGACAATGAAACTTATACCTATAGCTTTTGGGCATAAGCACATTTTCCATTAAACCTTCTGCAACACATTTAGCCATAATGCAAAAGTTCCATTGATGACTGCAAGCGTCAAATGTAAATATGAAGCAGTAGACTTCAAATAACAGACAGTTACTGCCATATATTGATCTTGAGAAACAGCTTTGTGTTTATGACCTTGTCAACACCATCTTAGATTCAAAGTTATGATATTGTTTCCATAATATAGAGACTGTTAATATCGAAATATTAACACATATTGCTGCTTTTCCATGATTGTCTGCTGCTTCTGAACATCCAATAACATGCCATTACACAGATTCTTCCAACTAATACTTCAGAGTCATAACAAACCATTTCAAGTCCTTATACACAGAAATCAAACACTGTCTAACAGAAATTCACTCACACATTCAATTTGTGCAAATCGGCTCAATAAGGATTAGCAATAACAGTATAACCATGCTGCAGATACTTTATCAGGATCTTAATGCTACCTGATTCCCAGAAAATGGCTGTCATATCTTTACAGCAAGTAGGTACAGCTTTTATCTTCTTTTCTTATGAGATCCAGAGTTGCCACTCCATAGTGGCTCTTTTGATTGTGGAAGTGAAAGATGGAGCCAAGTTTTGTCTCAAATAACAATGAAATTATTGGCTGTCAGATGACAAAAGCAATGTGACACTGTACATTATCTGTGTGACTTTCTGCTTCATGAATAACGCACATGGTACCAAACAGGCATTAACCTTAAGATATCACAGCACATCAGAAACTAAATACTGGATGATACCATAGCTCATCCCAACTCTGACATATTTGTGTGCACAGTAGCCTGTTAATCATTATGAATTATTCCTTCAAATCATGACATACTGATTTCTGTTGTTGAAGAGCTTGGATGGGGAAAACATGCTGCCCTATAGTGGTTTTCCCCATTATCTACGCCATTTTGAAAATAGCAACCTCATTTAATTATAAATTGTCTGCTCATTGCTCCTTCAACATAAACTTTCATAATTTAACTGTGATTTTCAGATACAGACACATTCTTTGCCCAGAAGAAATGAATCACGGCTTGCATCACCCAGTCCAACCACTTTCTTAAGTGATCGGACTAGGGATTTAGCCATTCTGATTGCTCTGATGCTTCTGCAAACTTCTACAATACAGCTATAAAACAACTAATGCCATCTACCTCTACTCGGGGAGAGTGGTATTCCATTCATAATAATTAATTTTCAAACACTCCTGCTTGAAACCTTTGTTGTTGTATTTTTGGATCCAACATCATATATCTTACACTTAGATTATATTTTTTACTGCAAAAGCATATACTAATGTTACTTAAAAAGTTTTTGAAAATGATTAGAATGAAGTGTATGTATGGTTTATACATTCTCTTGCCACAGAAAAATAGAAATATCTTTTTCAACTGAAATCACAAACACAAAAAAAAAAAAAAAAAATAGCTTCTTAGAAATTACAAGAGCCCTGTACATCATTAACATTTACAAAGAGGGAAATTTATATCAGAAATAAGCGTACAACTTCTTTTAAAAAATTTAAAATTTGATAGGATGTTACACGGAAAGATACTTTTGGGGGATATTGAAAACAATGCCTTGCAAATTTAAATGAAAGAGGACTGTAAATGACTCTTTATTATTTGATCAGTCACTAAATTTAAAGAATTTTTTTCCAGTAGAACACAAAGCTGAATTTTTTTACTCTTTCAACTGATTCAAAATAGTTAACTATTTTACTTAAAGAATTCCCAATTTTCAGAATTTAAAATTTGTTCATTGTTAACTTGCGATTCCAACTGATTAAGATAATGTTGATAGGATCATTAGCAATATAAAATCAATCTGGACATATGAACAAAAAAGCTTGTTCAGCTAAAACTTTTAAAAATATAAGCAGTCAAAAATGTTAGATACTGCTTAGGCCAAAAAATATTTTGAAAGAAATAAGAAGCAAACTAAAGTGTTATTTTATTTAAAATAAAGAGCAAAATAGAAATGTTCTGCATGTATACATTACTTTTATAAAAAAAAAATTAATTAATTCAAGAAATATTTTTTGTATCTTTTACAAGAAATTTATAAGATTAGCAAAATACTTAAAATTTAATTTGTTGTTTTTAATAATGTAACATAAATATTTTTTATAAAATGGTGAATATACCACACACACTTTTTTTCATATGAGGATAGTTAATATAATCCTGTAAGTATCCAACTAATTTTGATTAATCATTCTTTACAACATAGCTCAACCAAATATTTAATTATGTTAATTTCATCAATTAAATAATATTTGAAGCAAATTTACTACTTTTGTAATGAAAAAGGTACAATCCTAGTTTAGCTGAAAACCGTCTACTGATTTCCATATCCCTAAAATTTATTACTAAGAAATTACAGCACTGATGTGTAATGTAATAGTCAGAAAAATTTATTCTTCGGTTATCTTCTTCAAAGCTACAGCAGACATAAGCTCTTGTTTTCTAAAGGATATGGAGCATCCAAAATAATATCCCTTCAAGAACATTTTTCCTAAGATTAGTAAACATCGAAGTATTTCATTGCCCCTCAAAAAAGTTATAAATGTACTTTTATTCAACACTGCTTTGTCTAAAAGTTTATTGATAGTGCATCGGGGTTCGATTTTGAGAATTTTCCACAAATTATTTCGCTGAGAGAAATTTATAAGGCACTTTTTATGACAAAAAAAAAAACATTTATTGGATTAGTAAATTAATAAAAAAACTTCACAACTTATTCTTTTACTTACAACTCGAAATTCTTTCAAAATGTAAACATTGTAAAATCCGCCACTGGAAGTTGCCAAATTTGCCTGTAGACATGTCGTCTAACAATAATTTATAGTCATGCTATGGTAAGGCCACAAACAAAGTGTGCTTACATTTCACCATAAGTGATGGAGAAAATAGGAGCAAAGCAGAGCTTATATGTAAAGCTGTTTATAGATGGCAAAGCACATATCTACAAAGTATGGAGATATTGCTTTTTCATAGGTTACTACATCTAGCTGATTATGATTATAAAGAGAATCTTTCCTTAACAGGTTGAAGTTTTCTTCGAAACGTAGCATATCGCTGAAGTGCATAATTTGTCGATAAAATTGCTAAAATCTTCATTGTGTCGAGTATAGCAATTATATGGGCCAAAAACCATAACTGTATACCTTTAATGGGCAGAAATTCAGTACCAATCCTTGCTAACAAATTTCTTCTCTATAAACAAGTAATCAGACCTATCCTTCTTTATGCTTCCCCTACTTGGGGCCATACTGCACCTTCCCACATTTAAAAAAATACACGTCCTTGAAAATAAAATCCTCCGCATGATTACTAACTCACCTTTGTATGTCAGAAATTCTCATACACAAGGATCTCAATATCCCTCCTGTTATTAAGGTGACTGCCTACCTTCGAGACCAAAATTTTTAAAAAAACTAATTTTTGCACATTTTTTTGTGTTGTTAGTATAAATAGTACATAAAAATAAGAAAACACATAAAAAATTTTAAATAAATATTGTACTTTTTGATAAATTGGTCGTTTTCAAGGAAATTTCAGCATATTTTGACTGAAACGGCTAACACCATATTAAAATTTCTAATGCAGCTACATCACTTTCCTTTGCACACAAAATACATATAACAATTTTCTTCAAAATGAACCAAAATCTAAGTGAAATAATAAAATTTAAAAAATCTGCAGGTAATCGCACCTTTTAACATGGACATTTTTGCAATTTTTTCAACTTTATCTTTACATAAACAGTCCTAAATAAAAATATATTCCCCCTACATCAAAGATTTTGGTCCATTTCATTAAGAATAGAATATAAAACATTCTCAGAAAATTTCAGGACATTATCTCCATTATTTCTTGAGATATCATGTAAATGGTTTCAAATTTGCTTCAAAAACACTATTTTGAGAAAAACACAATTAAAGTTTTATTTTGCAGTGAAAAGCCACTTACCCTATTCAAAATAATCTAAAATTCCCCGGGATGATATGTCAAGCCTTCTTTTTTTTCCTGCTGCAAAATTTTTATTTTCCTCCTAGCACGTGCTTTTTTCCTTTGTAATTTTACAAGGGGTAATGAATGTCTTTTTGCATCGGAGATACGTCGAAAATCATACTGCTTCAAAATACGGAGCATATAATTACCGACATTTAGCTGCAACTTATTCATTACCTCAATGAAACCACTGGCACCTTCATTAAACTGAAGAACAGCTAGGTAAGCACCTAATTGCAAAGTTTGCAATTCAGTAAAATGTTGTTTTGGAATAATATTCCAAAGAACACCATTAAAACTTTCATTGGCATTTTGTGTCATGCCATGCAAACACTTTTTTAATAGGGTTTGGTCGCATAATTTCATATAGGTTGGCTTAATTATGTTTATGATATTTTGTGAAAGTCCAGTGGATTTATCAGGTAATGTTTTACCCTGAGCTTTTGCTTTTTGAAATTTGCACCAGCTGTCTTTTCCCTGCGGACATTGACCATGCATAGGAAAATCTTTACTAGAACAGCAGTGGTAAAAGGCAGCAATAACTGCACTTTGCATGCTTTCTAAATTGTTTATGTTACTGCGAATAGCAATTCCATAATAATTCTGCAGCTTGTCTATAAAACTATCTGTTAACTTGCCTCTTCCTCCAATTCCTTTCGTAGACTTTTTTAATTTCCGCAAGTGACTCCCAACTCTCTTCTGAACATGGCCAATACATTCAAATTTATTGACTGTATTTGGGCCATACATATTTTTAACGGACTCATATCCCTTAGAGTCACCGTCCCCATAATAATCCCTGTACTGTAATTTACGCAGATTTTCCGATCGCTCAAAAATTCGATATACTCCTATTGTCTCCATGCTAGAAGCAGAACCCTTGTGATTGCGACAAACATGTGAACCGGGAAAAGCACCTGGAGTATTTGACATTTTATTACATATTCTGCAGAAATGGGACATCATTTCGACATCCAATACTTTTCCAGTATCAATGGATATGCAGCTCACGCAACCATTGTGAGATGAGTAGCCCCGTTTCTGCCAAGTCCCATCCAATGACACTCCGCAGTAACTTATATCTGTTAATGATTTTCCTTTTCGAATTTTATCTGCTGCATTGAGCATGCTTTTCTTAGCAGCTTCAGTTGCAGCGCGTAGAATCTTAAGTTCTTGATTTCTAAAAGCTCTTTTAGACAAAAAAGGCAAGTCTAACATGCTAAACAGTTTATTTCCAGCTGTATAGCCCTTTCCGATGAGTCTTAACGCATATACAAGAAGAGTATTTAAGTTAAATGCATTATTAATCTTTTCAGATGACACAAATACCTTAACAAAATCACAGTTCTTACATTTTATATATGAATTTGAGCATATGCCAAATCTTGAATCCTCTCTCAAGCTGAGGTTATCCTGGAAACAAACAGGGCAACACAAAACTGCAAATACAGATATTAATGTTCTAATATCATATATACGATGGCCAAATAGTTCACTAGAACCTTCAGAATATATATTATCAGAAAAAGTTTGCTTCAAGCCCTCAAGTTTTGAAGCACTTGCTGTTTTCTGCTCATCATTCCTTGCAGTTGAAACTTCATTTTCATGTTGAGCATTGTTCAGTGTCGGTTTCTTAGAGTACTGATTTCTTGAAAATCTTCGTTTCTTTGGGCGGTAATTTTTGCAGTGTCCCATATTTATGTTACTTTGAATAGCTTTTAAGCAAAATTGCAATTCAAAATATAAGTTATTTCAGTAAAAAAAACGATCAGAAGTACGAAAATAAAACACACATTCAAATGTAAACAGAAACTATTTGTTGCCAATTCTCAGCAACAAATCAATAAACTAAACAGTACAGTAGTGGCTAAACCACTAGAAATATTATTAAAATATTATTTATAATTTAAAAGAAAAAGAAAAATGTAGAAATAGAGTTAAAAAATGCAATTATGTACAACTTCCGGTTCCAGAATGCTACTTCCGGCTCTCTTTTGCAGCTGACGATGGTTTTTAAAATTGCTATATCTTTATTTCTATTTCACATAAATCAAAAAGGAAAACAGATTTGAGAAGAGAAATGATGAAACTAAAAGATTATTAAAGAAAAAAAAATTGACCCAAGTGGTCAAAAACTGACATTTGTACGTAGGCAGTCACCTTAAACACAAAACGTAGTGCACCAAGTGAGGAGAAGGGGTTGGTCTCTCTCGAAATATGTCCCTATTATTAAACACATAAACTATCTCTCTAGAAGATTCTATAATAGATTAACGTATCATAGTAACCCTCTAATAAGGTCCGAACTAATTTTTGCTTACAATAATGGAACCCATGCCCTACCCTACCAATCTTGCAATAATTACTTCCATCTAATTCCCCAATAACACTTTGCATTCCAACTCAGACCCTTTAAATTAATTCCTTTATCTCTCCTTCAATAGCCTCTTTCTAAGTCAACCATCTCACTCCAAAACTTACATCATCATCTATTCAGCTTTTCATCAGCTGTTTAATACCCTGTCACCATCCCTACCTCTCCTCTCTTGAACTAGTTTGCTGTCCACCGCTGTGCACCTAGCCAAACAAGAACCATTTTTACTTTTCCCTTCCTTCTTGAGCTTTCACATCCTTCAAAAAAAGTTTAAATAATATTTTATTTAATACTATTTTAGTTATTTTAATTTAATAATAATAATAATAATTTAAAATAATCATATAAAATAATACTCTTCACTTGCTGAAAATTATTCATAGTCTATCGAAGGCACTGAGGGGCTAAAAATTTATATAAATATTTTTATAACCTTATCTTACGATAAGATTTGTAAAAAATAATTTTTTTTAATCTATTAAATATCTCATCTCCATTGGAAATAATTTATTCACTTTCCTATCCTCTTTTCTCTCCCTTTTCTTTTATGTTTTTTTTAATTCATTTGTGCATTAAGCACATTTTAATATGCCTGTTTTAATTTTAAAAAAAAATCAAGGCTTCAATATGACACTGAGTAAAGGGTCTACCGGATTGGCACTCGTCTCTATCTGATTGTTGTGTAGCAATTATAAGAGAAATTATTCTGTTATTTTACGAAGCTTGAAAAATAATAATAATAATTTGACAATTGAACAATTTCAATAGTTAATTAAGAATTTATTAGAATTTGAGTATTAATATTTCTAAAAGTATTAAGTCAATATTTTATTACGTTTGTTGATTTTATTCATAAGAAACATGATAAGTTCAGAAAATATAAATTTCTTAACAAAGATATTAAATGAAACTGAACTAATGAATGTTGAATTGTAAATGCATTTTAAAACTGAGAATAGAGAAGCATTACATTTTAACAAATTCTTATGCAATTTTCTTTGTTTGATCTTCAGTAAGCTTGGGATCTTAGTTATTTTTTCAATTGGTATTAAATATTTGGTATTTAAAAATTATTTTTACTGAGAAATTGCAATCATATAATAACAATAAAAAGAAAAATGGTATTTGTTTTATTAACGTTGCACTAGAAGCAACGCGAGGGCTATTAATGATGGAGTTCTTAATTTTGAACTTCAGTTAAGTGACGAGTATGACACCTGAGCTGGCATCCCCTCTCCTAACTTCCACACCATACCAACGGAAGAACTGAAGGCACTGACAGATTTAACGTGCATCAGCCCCGGCTACACGGGCGGTTTTCAGTGACATCAAGGCATGAACCCATGACTCAACGAAACCGCCGGGAGTGAGTCCAATGCCTTAACCACTGGGATATCGCAGCCGCTAGAAAAATGGTATTTTCCGTCATTAATGTTTATTCCTAAATTTTTTTAACGTAATAAATATCCCATTTCACCAATTTTCAAATTTTGATTTATAATTTTGAATTTTGTACAGAAATTGAAAAACTGTATAATTCTGAAGTTTAGGAAGTCAAATGGTAAAAGTACATGGTATTATAAGGTAATCTTATGATTAGCCTTACTCAGAATGATATTGATTTTTTTCCCCTTATTTTAAAAGTGCTTTATGGCTGCATCCTTTTTGGTAGTATTATGTAGCTAGAAATTTAAAATGAGTCCTAAATATTGTAAGCATGTTTACTAATAACAGAAAGGTAGGAAGAAAATTAGCCAATTTTCCAAATAAATAAATGTGTATTTTTTCGCTTACATTTGAGTAAAAAATAAAAGTAAATGCAACAAAAGCAATTTTTTTCCCTTAAGGAAAGATATAGAATAAGATTTTATTACTACTTACATGATTAAAGTTTAAAAGGGTTAAGGATTAAAGTTTCTTTTCTCCTTCTTCAGAGTCAACTCTTTTATTACCCTCTTTAAAATCCGAAAATTATATGGCAAGCTCGAATGACATGCTTTGGGGGGTAAGCAACATCAATCAAATAGTAGCGAGTGCCACTCCGGCGAACTCTTCACTAGTATGATACAGAAACTTTGAAATTTTTTTAATTTAAGATAAACATATTAAAAATGTGCCTTAATACATATATGAATTTAAAAAAACTTTAATGAAAGGAAAGGGAGAGAAAAGAGTATAGGAAAGTGAATGAATTATTTACAATGTGCATGTGAAATTTTTTAAGATATTTTAAAACTTTTTTTACTAATCTTATCGTAAGATAAAATTATATCATTTTTATGTTATTTTTATTATTATTTTTAACTCCCTCCCTCCCTTTTCTCATTGCCTTGGATAGACTCTACGTAGTGCAGATGTCTAATCCTCAGCAAAACGAGAGTATTATTTTTTATATGATTTTTCAGAATTTTTTTTTTATTATTGTAAAATTACTAAATAGATTTCATAGCATTTAAACTTTTTTTGGTGATTATGAAAGCAAAAGGAGAAAGAAGGGAAATCTAAGAAATAGTTCTTATTTCGCTGGGTCTACACAATGTGTTGGTCTACTGCGATGGGGAGCAAACTAATTCAAGAGAGGAAAGTTAGGGATGGCGGCAAGGTAAGTAAACAGCAAATGATCAAATAAATAGATGTTGGTGGAAGTCTTTTAGTGAGATGGTTGACTGAAAGAGATTATTGAAGAAATGATGAAGGATTTAATTGAAGGGGTCTGAGTAGGAATGCAAAGTGTTATGCGGTAATTCGATGGAAATAGTTATTGCAGGATTAGTAGGATAGGGAATTTTCATACTTACTAAAAGTATTTTTAAGTTCTTTTTTATCTACCTCTCATCATCACAGGCAATTTAATGTTAACTAATAGTTACATATCATACATAATCAATTATAGTAATTGTCCCATATACTCCGGAATTGCGCAATTTTATATCAGAACTGGAATCTTAAAGTTTGGAAAGTTCTTACCAATCATAAAAGGGTAATAATCTACAAATTATTCCTGTCGTTACCATGTTCTATTTTATTAGCCAAAATTTGATTATTTACAAGGAATATTCATCAACATTTCTCTATGAATTAATAAGAGAAAAATAGTTAAAAACGGATCGTGCGTTTCTAACAGACAATTATGAGTTGTGCTTGAAAAGACTTGAATGTACTACCAGGAAGTTGGAAAAAATTGGTTTTAGAGAAAAGTATCATGAAGTCTTTAGAGAATGGTTAGAAGAAGGAGTTATTGAGGAAGTTCCTGGAACTGAGTTACTTGTTGGTACTCATTACCTTCCACACCGACCCGTCATCAAAGAAACATCCACAACCAAGATAAGACCGGTGTTTGATGCCTCTGCTAAGATCCATAACCATCCGTCATTAAACGACTGTTTGGAGACTGGAAATAATTTAATTGAAACAATTCCTTCTATTTTGGCGAGATTTAGACTGAAACCAATTGGTGTAATTTCATATATCAGAAAAGCTTTTTTGCAAATATCCTTACATGAGAAAGATCGAGACTTCGTACGATTTCTTTGGTATGACAATGAGGGCAATATGCAAACTTTCCGGCATGCTCGAGTTGTTTTTGGCATCACCAGCAGTCCTTTTTTGTTAATGGCAGTTATTAATCATCATTTATCAAAACAATCAATTAAAGAACGTTACTCTAAAGAATTTCTTAAAAAATTGATAGATAGTTTTTATGTCGATAATTGCGTAACTAGTGTACAAAATAATGCCGAACTAGAAACATTCATTGAATCTGCCACTAATGTAATGAAAGAAGGAATGTTTGATCTCAGAGGCTGGGAAAGTTCTGCCGTTCCTGTATCTTCAGAAAATGCAACATCACAAGTATTAGGATTGATTTGGGACATAAATTCAGATACCTTAGAAATAGGCTCAGAATCTTTGAAATTTGATGAAAAAGAAAAGATAACTAAAAGGAAAATACTTTCTTTGGTTAGTCGAATATTTGATCCCATAGGTTTCTTGGCACCTGTTATGATTCAGCCTAAGGTTTTGCTGCAATCCACTTGGAAAACCAAAGAATCATGGGATGATGAAGTGAAAGATGAAATAAAGAAGAAATTTTTAAAATGGGGGAAGCAACTGAAATACTTCAAAAACATAAAAATTCCAAGATGGTTAGGTGTGATGGAGGAATCCAACTTAAGTATCCATACTTTTGTCGATGCCAGTAAGACAGCTTATGCGCATGCATTTTCTTAAGAAGTGAATCCAGTAGGGACTCAGTGACTGTCCAATTACTTCAAGCCAGATCACGAATAGCTCCAATGAAGACCATTACAATTCCACGTCTCGAATTAATGGCCGCTGTCATTGGCGCTAGGCTTTTTAGTTCTATGAAGTAAGCCCTGAAACTTCCCTACATCAAGACTTACTTTTGGACTGATTCTTCCACAGTTCTTACATGGATAACTCGTCGAGAACAGTGGTCGGTATTCGTTACCAACAGAATAAGTGAGATAAAAAAAGTTGACGACTTCGGAAGATTGGCTCAATATTTCAACTGACCAGAATCCAGCAGACATTTTATCTAGAGGTTGTGGACCTAAACAACTTCAAAAAGGCAAGTGGTGGCAAGGACCAGCCTGGTTACAGGATCCGAAAGAACAGTGGCCAAAGTCAGCTGTAAATATTGACGAAAAAGAAGTAGAAATAGAGAAACGAAAGTCAGTCATCTCTGCTAATAACATAGAACTAGAGTCAATTTCATTACAGTTAGCCAGAAGATTTTCTAGATTTTCAAAGAGGATTAGGGTTATGGCTTGGGTACTGCGTTTTCAACCAAAGGCCAAAGACTTAAGAAAATATGCGGAACTTACAAATGAGGAACTGTTAAATGCACAAAAGATTATTTTCCGTGTAGTACAAAAGGAATGTTACTCTAATGAAAAACACGAAAAAATCTGAGAGGTCTCCAAGTATTTGAAGATGAAGAAGGAATTTTACGATTGAAATCTAGATTGATGAATGAAGAAGAATCGAAATATTTTATTTCTCCAATAATTCTACCATCGAAACACCTGGCAGTAAGAAGATTTATAGCTCAAGAACATGTTTCTAACAAACATGCTGGGACATTAACTCTTCTGACTATTTTGCGTGAAAGATTTTGGATAGTGAAAGGGAAAAGGACTATCCGGAGTGTTATCAAAGAATGCTTAACATGTAAAAGGCAAAGAGTGAAACATCTTGAAGTACCTTTTCCGCCTCTTCCAAAAGATCGAACAGAGTTAGCAGCAGTTTTTCAAGTATCGGGAGTAGACTTAGCTGGACCTCTGTTGACTAAATCTAAACAAAAGGTATGGATAGTACTTTTTACTTGTGCCGTATTTAGAGCTGTCCATCTAGAACTAATACCTTCAATTAGTACAAATGACTTCATCCAAACTATGCGTAGGTTTATTGCCAGAAGAGGACGAATTTCTGTGATGTACTCAGACAATGGTACTAATTTTACAGGACTAAACAAAGCTTTGAAACAATCAGAATGGACTACAATTGAAAGTGAATTTAGAGTCAAGGAAATTCGTTGGAAGTTTAACCCACCCTCCTCTTCATGGTGGGGAGGTTTCTGGGAATGCTTGATTGGAATTTTGAAAGATCTTTTAAGAAAAAATCTTGGGCGCTCCTGTTTGTCTCTCGAGGAATTGCAGACCCTCGTCTGTGAGTGCGAATCTGTCATGAATAGCAGACCACTAACTTACATATCTGAGGAACAAGAGCTGAAAACTTTGACCCCATCTATGTTTCTTCAGGATATTCCATTGAATAATGTTTTCGATTTGGATCAAATTGAAAAGAATAATATTGTTTTGAGATGGAGATATATTCAGAAAGTTCGTGAAAATCTAAAACAAAGGTTTAAAAGGGAGTACTTGGGTTTCCTTCGTTCATCAGTTACCAAAAGAGAAGATAAGATAAATGTTGGTGACATAGTTTTAATTGGTACAGATGATAAAAAAAAAAAAAGGCTGCATTGGCTGCTAGGAAGAGTACTGGAGCTTTTTCCAGGAAAAATGGAATCATCAGACTTGTTAAACTGCGAACTGAAAAGGGAAACGTACTAAGACCAATCCAACGACTGTACCCTTTGGAATTGAAACCAAACTACGAGCAAGTCGTATAGGAAAACCGGAAGGGTCCGAAAGTGGTCACTGAATATCCCGAGCTCAATACTGACTCTAATAAAACTGTTCCCGTGACTAGTTCAGGACGAGAAATCAAACCAGTTAAAAGACTGGATTTATAAACTTCTATACAAACTTTTGAACTTTCTATATTTGAATTCTAAAATATTGATTTAAATTTGCATTCCAATATTTTGAAATATTTGTGTTGCTATTTGTACTTCTTTGTTATCTAAAATTGTATGCATATATTATCTTTATGTTTATTGTTTTGAGTTTGTATCCCCAAACTCAAGGTGGGGAGAATGTTGCGTCATGATCAAACTCCATGAGAGGTAAGTTTCTCTGTTGGAGAGTGGCAACAGATGTAAGAGAGAAAAAAGCTGTAACGGTTGTGTTTTGGAAAAGATGATGGCGAAAAAGAGTGTTTAATGTTTGTACTGTGCTGTGCTGTTTTGATTTAAATATATGTTTTTGATGTTTCCTACAATGTTGTCATCTATAAACAAAACTGCCTACATTCATTTTCACAGTAAATCCTAATAGGAACTATATACCCCGATTAGGTTATCATGTGAACCTACTATCGGAAAGGTATAGATAAGGGACCCTGTTGCACACTTTTTTCGTTCGAATGTACTAAATTAATGTATTTTAATCATAATTAATCAGATTTTTTTCTTATTCAGTTTTACGCTCATATTTATTTTGCATGTAAATAAATACTTGAATGTTCGTTTTCATTTCATTGCACTATTGCCCTAGGTAACGTGTATGCTGCAGTAATGTCTATAGAATAAATGTATATGAATCCTAAAAAACTTTCCAGTTTTGGAGGTGTAAATGCGTTGTATAGAGCTTCAGGAAATTGTGTTAAAAAGAAAGATATCAAACAATTTTTTAGAAACTAAATATTATTTCACTTCGCATAAAACCGAAAGACGAAGGCTTGAGATAGTTGGAGGAATAGATGAAAAGTTTCAAGCAGATTTATTAGACTTGCAATTTTTAAGTCAGTATAATAATGGTTATAAATATTATTTAGCGTGTATACATGTGTTTTTAAAATGAGCATGCGCAATGTCCTTACGAGATATAATGAGTCATAACATACTAAAAGGCTTTGAAAATTTTTTTAGAGAATGGAAACCCATATAATTGCAAACGGACAAAGGAACGGAATTCAAAAATTAAACTGTACAAAACTATTTTAAGAAAATAAAAGTTCGCTTTTTTTACAAATAATAATGAAACGAAAGCTAGCATCGTCGAACGTTTTCATAGAACTTTGATGCCTAGACGAAATATTTTAGATCAATACTCGAAAGTACTTGTATGTAACGATAAATTTATATCTATTTATAATCAGACGTAGCACCAAAGCATTAAGATGGAACCTTTGAACTTAAGCATTCATAAGCAAACCAAAGTATGGCAAAACCTATATGGTGACATTAGCGAACCAAAAATCAAACAGCCCATGTTTGAAATAAATGATAAAGCTCTATAAGTCAATGGGAAGGAAGATTTGAGAAAGGTTATGAAAATAATTGATCTATAGGATTTCTCTGGGAACAATCAACAAAATTGCACCCGCAGAGAAATCCTATCGTTTGAATGCTGAAAGATCTCAAAGGTGTTATCGGAGGCACTTTTTACGAAAAGGAAATGCAAAAGGTTACATATTCTGGCTATTTTCCTGTTAAAAAAGTTTTAAAGAAAAGAAAAAGAAAGGGGAAATTAAAAAATTTTGTGAACTTCCTAGGAAATCCGGGAAAATTTAACAACTGGTTCAGTGATGTGAAAATGTTAAAAATACTCTACACGAGGATATCATTCAATAGTAAAATATGTCCTTCTATATGACATTATCGTCAGATAGTTCTCTGCATTATTTTACAAATAATACAATTTCAAGTTTCCTTACACAACTACCTACACTCATCCTTTTAGAAGGCAAGTTGAATTAGCCGAAGCTATTTATCCACATATTTGGTACAATATTAATGAAAAGAATAATAATTTTGGGTTTGAATTAGGAGACGAGAAGTTAATAAGAAGAAAGTTGTCACCCATTTATTGCGAATCGTTCCCCAAAATTTTAAAATCTACGATACTGCCTTCCCTCGAAGGCAACATTTCATTCAAATTCAATTCTAATAACAAACAAGTGGGGGAAAAACTCAAAACAATGCAAAAATGATTCTTAAAGAAGGTTTGAGAGACATTTTAGGATTTCATTCTCAGATTATGAGCAGTTTTGAAGAAAGTTCTTTCGTAGCAGATCCACAAGCACCAAAAATTAAACAAACGAAAAGTTCCCGGAGGAGAGGGTATTCACGACCAAGTATTGAAATTCTTCCCCCCGAACACTCTCACCTATTTAATTAAAATCTTCAATAAATGCTTCACGTTTGCACTCTTTCTACAAAAATAGAAACACGATACTGTCATTCTTTTTTCCCAAACCAGACCAGAACCATGTCATGCCATCCAACTACCGTCCTATCAGTCTTCGTAACTCCATCTCAAAAAAAAATCTTCGAACGAGTCCTCTCAAATAGATTATTAAATTATACCACATCTAGTTACATGCTACCCGATTCTCAATTTGGCTTCAGATCTCACCATAGCAACGTTCATCAGCTTCTTCGGGTTGTGAATGCCATAACTGAAAGTTACAATTGAAAGCAAATCACTGGGAGTATTTTCCTGGACATACAAAAAGTCTTCGACCACCTCTGGCACGATGGGTTAATTTACAAACTCACTAACCTTAACACTTTCCCCTCTACCTAATTATTATAGTCAATAAATACCTCAAAAACAGAACCTTTCAAATTAGACTTGACTATCTGTAATTTGCACTATTCATACCGGAATCCTGTCCTTTCCCCCTTAATTTATTCTCTCAACACATATGACTTCCCTCAGAGTCCTTACAATAGCCTTTGTCTTTTCGCAGACGATGCAGCAATCCTCACTCAAAATAAAACACTCACTGAAGTCCTCAAAAAATTACGATCGTATTTAAAAAAGATTCAAAAATGGGTGACCAGTTGGTAAATTGCAACAAACACTAACAAAAACAAAGCTATTATTTTTAGAAAAGAACACGTCCCACCCCCTGACACCCAATTAAATTTCTTTAACTCCAATATTTCATAGGACACTGAGGTCAAATATCTCGAGGTTATCCTTGAGTCCAAATTAATTTTTAGAAAACATGTACAATTCATCATTGACAAAAGCGGGCAAAAATCTATAACTGCATCTTACTAATAGATAAACACTCTGTACTCATTCTCTCCAATTAAATTCTGCTCTACAAATAAACAATCAGACCAATTCTATTATACGCTTCTCCTGTGTAGGGCCAAACAGCCCTTACATAGATTAAAAAAATCCAAACGCTGTAAAACAAATTACTAAGAATAATGACCAACTCTCCTTGGTATGTTAGAAATTCTGTCATACATAAGGATCTTTAAATTCCTCAAATTAATAGCCACATCAACCATCTATCCAGACGCTACATTTTCAAATTTATTATTCATACTAATCCAGCCCAGCTTTTATTTGCTTTATTAGAGCCCAGCTTTTATTTTTCCATAATAATGGAACCCATCCATTACCAAATCAAACTTGCAATAATTACGTTCGTCTCATTCCCCCATAATCATAGGCATTCCAACTGAAACACTTTCGATATATCCTAACCCATTTGTAATCAAACCCCCATCCCTCATTGCTCCCCTTCCCTCCCCAAACCTACTCAACCACTTTATTCTTAAGAGCAGTTTCCCCCCCCTCTCATAAATCAAGCCGAGTTTATGTTAAAGCGTATGTAATTAAATAGTGTATAAAAAAACTTCGCTATCCATCTTTCTTCTTTCTTTCCTATTTCTTTAAACTCCTCGACTTAATAATAAAAAGCTTCATAATTATCAAAATTAATTTGATTGCAAAATTAAATTAAAACATTTTTTATTGATATAAGTATAACCTACTTACACTTAACAAAAAAATTATATATATATATATAAAATTATACTTTCAAAACTCAAGTACTTGAGATCTACCAAGAATGTGTGTATGTAGAACCGTTTACGGAAGCGAAAGTAAGGTAAAAAAATAAATAAAAAAAACAGACTAAAAAAATCTCATCCTGTATATATATATATCATACATCCTATATATTCCCTTTTCTTTCTTTTTTCATTTCATGATAAATCACATGTGTTTAATACACATTTTAATATGTTTGGTTAACCTTTTAACAAATTTATGTATATATATAAATCAGATAAAGCAAAGTGTCGCAATGACCGACACTCGCTAACCATTTAATTGTTGTTGCAGAGAAGATTTCAAAACAGCTGCAAAAAAGCGAAGTGAAGAAGCAGTTAGAGGCATGACTCGAAAGGCTATGGAACATATCCAATCGATGATTGAACGAGGAAAATATGAAAAGAAGCGAAAAAATCAGAAAAGGGTCATTTTTCAGCCAAAGTGAGAAAGGACAAGACGTTTTTGTTCTATAATGGCATTTATTTTAAGGGGATACCCCGAATGTGTCAAATCAGAATTGGAACATTTCATTTGCCTGTCATCAAACAGCCATAGAAAGTTATCAGTAGATAGAATTTCATCCATTCTCGAAAGTATTTGATGGCGGTCCTAATGAATTTCACGTCTCTGGAAGCAGTGAAGAATATCTGGATTTGAGTCGAACTCGTAAATTTACTTAAAAGCAAAAATTGCGAAAGCAAACGGTTCACCCATTGAAAAAGACGCATAGATTGGTCCTGTCAATCTACTTCTACATTCTCTTTTCTCGTAAGTAGATATTTCCCTCAATGAACGACTCGTTTCCAATTCAAATAATACGTACCCATACATATCTTACATTGAAACTTTGCTGAATCATGAATTCGGTAGTAAAACTTTTCAACTGACATCTGAAATGTTTTATAAGATAACGAAGATACATTGAAGAAACGGTCTGAGTTTTTCATTTTAAATGGTTCTGTGGATATGATGGGTAGCTTACATTGTGATTTATTTCATCAAGAGATATTAGTATTGAATTTAAAAATTAAATAGATTCGAAGTAAACAAGAGTTTTATCTTCAAGGGGAAAAATATGAAGTTATACTAGAGAAAATAACCTTATACTAAAGTGTATATAAGCCCAGAGTTGTATTGGATCACATGAAAGCTTTGGAATACGAGACAGAAAAAATATGCTAATAACCGAGTTTTGCGTTAAGCATACTGCGTACCACAAGGAAGTATGTCTTTCGTGCAAGATAATACATTCATTGGCCAGATGCCAAAGAGAATTATTGTTGGATTTGTCAGTAACGATGCATTTCATGATACATTAATGAAGTCTCCTTTCGAATTTAAGTAATACAATATCAATTTCATTGGTGTTTACGCAAACGGTTAGCCAACTCCACATAATCCTATGAAGCTAAACTTTGCTCAAAATAATTACATCAAAAGTTATCATTGCTTATTTTGAGGAACTGAAAAATTCGGTCAAGATGAGGGTCTTTTTATAACGAGAAAAGAGTACGTAAATGGAAACATGTAGTTTGCTTTCAATTTGTTAAATGTGATCTATGTAATGGAAATCACTCGAACTTGATCAAACACGGTAATCTCAGGCTAGAAGTAAAATTTACTAAAGCACTGAGTCAAACTATTTGTGTACTCCCCCCCCCTGAATTTGATAATAAAGAGATAAACAAGACGAGAAACTTTTTATACGACTCTGGAAACTTAAAAAAAATGAATGGAAATCAAATATATTTCATTCTATCGCATGACCTTGTCATCACCCCTTTTAAAAACATTTTTATGTTTTTTACTTGGTATGTGTGTGTGTATCAAATTTTCGATCATTAATTTAACCAACTTCCCATCAAACTAGAGATCTGAAATTATGGGAATCGTTCTTATTCGCCTAACAATGTAATATTTAGACATTTGCGACAAGTTTTAACTAATATTTCAAATTTTTTTTAATAAACTTTGGTACCATATAAAAATGTTGTTTTTAAAAACGTTAGTTTTTATCTCGAATTTTAATGCATTTTCTTCAACTCACATTGTATGTCTGGCTCAAAACTTTAAAAACTTTTTCTCACATTTTAAAGCGCTCAACCGAGTTAAAATTTTCTGCACACGATTACTTTGGATGACAATACAAAATTTAAAAATGTATTCTGTAAAACTAATTATTTAAAGAATTAAATTTTACGACAAGTCACAAAATCTATCACTAAGATGAAGGGGTTATTGCTTAAGCTCTCTTTTATTAACTGGTGACATTATGGCGACCTTATATTCCTACTCGCCTCTTGTGCCATAATTCGATCAAATATACTAACACTAAGAAGCCAATAACTTACAAAAAACGTTAGACAAATCTCTCAGACAATCATTATTCAGCAGATCTGTACTATAATGATGATTGAATGCCTGCTCTCCAAAGAAACACCTAAATATATTCACTCGTCTCACTAATACCGAATTAACAGGATCTTACTAAAACGTTGAAGTTGAGGCTGATTCGACTTCTAGGCTCCAATATGGCGTCGATAACTTGTAACAATTCTTGATCTCGTCTACGATTATAGGATAACTGCTCAACGCTAGAGTCACTCGACCTCTAACGTGCACGCACGCAAGTTGCGCTTTCAACGAGCGTCTAGGCCACGAGAGCGACCTTCAAGCTCATGTCATGATTCTAATAGTGAAGACTTAACTATTGATGGCTTTTTACACTTTCTGTTGGGTAGTATTGGGTAGATTAGCTGCTATTGGTTGAAGGGTAAAATGAAGAGTTCCTGTTGGTTGTAGCTGTTCTTACTGCTGAATTCTGGTGAAGTAGGGTCTTTGCTTGTCTGAGGCGGTAGGATATGAGAGTCCTTTTTCTCATTGGATGCAGGAGGGCGGAAGGGAGGAGTCCTAGTGGCTGCCCGTGTTGGCTGCGAATACACCTCTAACGTGTAACTCTCACTTTGCTTATGTACTATCCTATATACCTCACTTCACTTTATTTCTACTTGTCTTTAATTTAACTACTCACGTTTCATTTTGGTTGGGAAGAAATTGTTATTTATAGCAATCAATCTTAATTAAAAGTCCCCAAGGTTAGTGAAGAGAAAACCGCGAATAGCCCAACGTCACATCTCTGTAAAACTGTCTTTTCTTTTACGAGAGAAGCATTGTTGACATAAAGGAAGCATCAACTCATGTTCGTAACATTAGACAGGCGAATGTTACTTAAAATTTAAGATATGAAAAAGTTATTAACAAAGTGCGAAGTTTGAAAGAAAACCCATTTTTTAAAAATCTCGTTTTTTACCGGTATTATTTAAATAAACTAATTACACATCTATTTTGATGTGAACACTTTCAAAACTACTCTTTTTTTATTTATTTAGAGAGCTAAATATTTTTTATTAGCATGTGTATAATTCATAAAGGTTGGATTAAGTGGGTTCATCATTAGTATTTTTTTTCCAATTCAGTTTCTTTCCAACGGCTTTAAACAAAAAATTTCACATTAGACATAATTCTCTCTTTATAATTAATAAAAATTAATTGATTATACCTAATTATTTCCAGAATTAAATTTTTCGTCTTGGTGAAAAACTATGCTAAGCAAAATGTGAAGTTTGAAAAAAAAAACCATGTTCAATTCCAATGCATTTCAGACCTACATCCAATGTATGTAGAGCATATTGTATTTATTTCATTTTAAAGAGAAGCCAACGGAATTCTATGTATTCAAATATAAACAATTTGCTTCAGTATCAAAAGAATGATTTTCGAGTGTATCAATTTGCGAAAAAAAACCCGTTATGGTGCAAGAATGATTTTTAAACAATAAAGAAAATTTATGTTAACTTTTAATGTTTGTGGCGAAACACTTCTTCTACCCGACTTTTGTGCCATAACTCAGTCAAATATAACTAACTCTAAAAGTCAATAACCTATGCAAGGACACACGAGTCAAGTCTAACACAGCTATTTATTTATCAATTTCTGTAATATAATGCCTAAGGGATTTTCGCTCTTTTTTTTTTGTGGGGGGGGGGGGCGTGGATTAATTTTCCAATTATTGAAATGATACACTCTTACCAAAACTTTTTCAGTCGAGGTTACTTTCATTTACTAAATCCTCAGCGACAGTTATCACCAGCAACAACTCTTGAAATCTTCGACCTCTTACACTCAGCGCGAATCACACTCGCCCTCCATTCTCTGAATTTCTCTTTGCTTATATACTATCATGTCTAAATCACTTCACTTTACTTCCACCTGCCTCTAGTTAACATAATCACGTTTCATTTTGGTAAGGAAGAAATTGTTATTTCCAGCAATCAATCTTAATTAAAGTCTCCAAGGTTAGTGAAGAGAAAAAAGCGAATAGTCCGACGTCACAATTCTTCCCCAGAAATAAAACGTGATTTATCATTGGTTACAATAACCCAGTGTGAAATTACGATTAATTTAAAGTCTAAATCACTGGATGCTATCATGGAACACTGCCGAAACTTGCAAAATCGCAAAGTCATTCACGAATCGCTAAATTTAATTCGCTACTAAATGGTTAATCTTAGGCGAAATCCAAAGGAAGGAATTCAAGTGCAATCTGTTGAATTGTAATCTGGGATAAATTTTATTGGAAGATCTTCTTAAACTCCTAGTCTTCAGCTTCTGGATCTCAGCCGGATACGGAGAAGATACGGAGTTCTTCGGCCTACTTTAACGGTGAAATCATCAGGATCTGGTACCCTGAAATGGATTGAGCTGTACATCATTCCATTTTTCAAACAATATGTTTCATAAAAATGCATCCCATCTGTCACATAATATATAAGCAACTAATAAACCGA
>BMAW01035324.1:0-61416 GCA_019974015.1 Nephila pilipes | reverse complement strand
AAATGCATCCCATCTGTCACATAATATATAAGCAACTAATAAACCGATGTGATCTGGTCAGGAGACAGAACAATACAAAATGCGAACTTAACGCAGTGCTAAGTGTTAATAGTAGTCGTGATCCCTAATTATGCCACGAGTTGACCAGATGTATAATATACGAACACAATTATGAAATGACTATTTCCATAAATTATGAACAATAAATAACAAGACAGCTACTTAAAAAAAACAAGCCAAAGCGTAAACAATTGTTATACTTTTAACAAATGTTTAAATTTTGAAAGTTCCAATTTTTAAAACCAAAATTCACTACTTTTCATCTGGAAAGATCACCAACTAGGGAATTTATAATTTTGAAATTTTTTTTAGTTCCAAGTTAATGTCCGCTGCATTTAATGGAGCAAGGGCCAAAGCTGCCATACTGCATCGGAATTCAAACCAAAAAACCAAAGACTTCTCGACTTTTCTTTGTTGACAAGAATCTTGTTGAAGAACCACCTTCTAGACTGTGGGATCGGCTGTCATCTGGATTCTTGTTGTTGATCCCTTGGGACGGATAGGCATCACTCGAGGTTGGTTCCTTGAAGACCCTTGTGGCTTAGGAACGACATTCCATGGTCCGTTTCTTGCTGATGGCTGTCGAGGCCGGACTTCGATTCACCATGGTTGGTTTCTTGCGAAAAGACTTTGCTTCTCCATTGCCTGTCTTTGTTGTAGTTATCAGTTGGCGACACAGAAGTAAAGGTACGCATCCGGTGGTAAAGTGGAACATATAACTGCGACTTTTCATCTGTTGGATTGTAATCTGGAATAATGTTCCAGTTTACAATTCAACAGATGAAAAGTTCTTTGAGTTCTCGGATGGATCAGTTCCTTGTTGTTCACGGATCCTCCGATTATACAGATCATAATACTTTCGTGATGAGTGTTTCTTGAGCCCCTTCTAATAGAGTGACTGAATTACTTAGCATTACTTGAGGCAAAAGGAAAACTTTGATTAATAGCTTGATATTAGTTATTTAATAAATATCGGATCCGTTTCTGCAGTCTCCACGATCTTTTCCTCACAGCTTGTAACTGACGCTGACAAGCTTTAATATAGTTTTCAAATTCCCACTTAAATAGATTGAAAGTCTTCGACAGTTTTACTGATAATGAATTCAATGTTATTGGAGAGAGGCGATGATTTACATTATGGTTGGAGATATTCTGGAAATACTTATCTCTAGCTTGCTTTAAGCTATGTGAATCAAGAGCATTACTTCGACTATGACAATGTCTATTCAAACTAAAATTTCTCCGATTTTGAATTTTCTCATGACTGTTTTTATCTTCACATATATGACGCCTTTAATATTGTGAAATGTCTTGAAGAAGCTGAAATTTTGAGACCGGTTTAAGGACTTCCGAGATAATCCAGAACGGGAGTAGACATTCTCACCATTATGTGTTGTATCAACTCATCTTCTGGAATGATTAAGTTTATAGCCAAAGCGCAATTTTCAAAATATAATATTATAATATACAAAGTCTGTCGGAGATTGATTCTGCCACCGAAAAAAATTCTGCTTCTAAGCGAGCACGGTCGCGTACTTCTTGAAATGCATCTTTCAGTGCTGCTTGTATATTTTCAAAGTCAGCTAATTCTCCTTGCCTAAAGTCTGCACCGATCACATCACACCAATCATGCGCTCTGCCTCTTAAATGATTGCACAAATATGAGCAACGTAATTCATCCGAAATTTGATAGTAGGTAATATTATCGTTAACACTCTGTAGAAATTCAATCACATTTCCATTAAATGTTTTAAATCCATTTAAATGTTTTTTTGGAAAAATCAACACTCCAGGTGTGGGAACTGTTGGACGTCACTGTGGCGAAACACTTCTTCTACCCGACTCATGTGCCATAACTCAGTCAAATACAACTAACTCTAAAAATCAATAGCCTACACTACTATTTATTTATCAATTTCTATAATATAATGCCTGAGGGGTTTTCGCTGTTTTTTTTTGGGGGGGGGCGTGGATTAAATTACCTATTATTGAAATAATATAATCTTAATAAAACCTTTCCAGTCGAGGTTACTTTCATTTACTAAATCCTCTGCGACAATTACCATCAGCAACAACTCGTTATATCATTAACCTCTTGCGAGCAATATAACTCAGCATTAGTACCCTCGTCCTCTAAATTTCCCTTTGCTTATATACCGTCATATCTAACTCACTTCACTTTATTTCCATCTGCCTCTAATTAGCATAATTACATTTCATTTTGGTTGGGAAGAAATTATTTCCAGCAATCGATCTCATTTAAAGTCCCCAAGGTTAGTGAAGAGAAAATCGCGAATAGCCCAACGTCTCATGTTTTGTTCTTTTGTGTGTGGAAAAAAATGTCTTACTCTTATGACAATTTCCTTATATAAATTTTTTTTAAAGTTATAATGGAAAATTTAAAATATTCCTTCGCGATGATCGTGGCAGAATCCACTGGTTATGGAAAGACACAGCTGATTAAAAAGTTAATAGATTTTACAATGCTTTATCCTTTTCCTACCAAAATAACAAGGTGCTATAGTTCCTATCAATCTCTTTATAGTGCAAAGAGAAGCATCGTATTTTATGATAGCTTATTTTCTAATATGAATAGTTTGTCAAAAGCTTTAATCGTAATTAATTATTTTACGTCGGAACTTACAGTTGATATCAAATTAACGAAATTATTTACTACGGTAACCTATTTTTATAGTGCAAAAAGGGGTTTTATAAGGGAATTCGTGACATTTCTCTAAATGCTCATAGCATGTTTTTGTTTAAAAATCCAAGAGACAAATCACAAGATATACATATTGGGAAACAGATGTATCCGGGTAAAACTAAATTCTTCAGAGAAGTCTACGAAGATGCTTCTTCGAAAATCTTCAATTACCTTTTAATTGACCTTGAACCCGATATGGACGATTTAATGCGTTTGCGCAGTGGTCATGGCCTCGGTTGTAATAGATATCGAAGAATTTCATCTTACTTCGGAACCTTTCATCGTAAAAGAATTTGTTGTCTATGCCATCAAAGACGACAGTTTCCGCGGAATGTAACTATTCAAACCACTGCATTCTTTCGCTCACTTAACTAGACAAAAACAATTAACGTTCATGGGTAACCAAAAATCTACACAAATTGAAATGGAATGAATGTATAGTTTCTTGGCACAAGAGCCAAATATGGCTATGCTGCGCCAAGCAAGATTTAACTGCGGTCTGGACGTGAAGAAATTGAAAAAAGACAAAATTTGGTAGACAAGGAGGATCGAAAATAGAGAAAGATTGCTGGGGTAACCCGGGGGCGCGTAATCCGTATTAAATTCAAATGGAAGAGAAGTGAATTACCTTACGAATTTTTCAATTATGTGATATTTCAAATGTTTCCCACATTTACGTGAAGGGATTGGGGAAGAAAATGTTCTTTCGTTTTTTATCGGAATATTCAATTTAGATTATTTTGAATGCTCTATAGTCAATAAGTTGCCATCTTGTGATACGTTATGCCCTTTTCCACACGGAAAGAATTTTACTCATTGTGCTGCTTATAAAGCCTATAGAAAATTTTTAGAAACAGTATAAATTCTGCAGCATTCAACAATACACATTACTTTATTTCAATATGTCAGCTTGTACACACAAGGATTTAGAACATTTAAAATTGATTACTAAAGCTAAAACAAAGGGTGCCATTTTGAAAAAATGTCCAAATAGTGTTATTAAATCTTTATGTGAATGTGCTTAAAATGTTCTGAAAGGAAATGTATCTTTGACTAAAAATCAAAAGAATCGTTTAGTTCCCTAAAAAAGTTTTCTCAATCTTTCTGACAGGAAAGCACCTATATATGAGACAGCTTTAAGTTCAGAGAGGTGACGGATTTCTATCTGTACTATTACCCGCGGCAATTTCTTTGATTGGCTCGCTCATTCATGGAGTTCAGTAAAAAAATTATTTTGGTTCTCGAAGATAGGATAGATTTAGTTAAACAAGTACAAGATATTCTTCAGAATAAAGATGTATCTGAAAGTGAAAAGACGTATCAATATTTACAAGTTCTTCAAAAATTTGTGAAAATTTATCATCTTCAACAAGAAACGGTGGAAAATAATGTTAAAAAAGACATTTTAACCATAAAAATTTTAAAAGCTGCTTCGGTTTGATATCAACAAACTGCCAGACATTCTCGAGTTCTTAAGAAATAAGCAATCCATTTTATCTTGGACCCCAGAGGGAGAAATTGTCTTTAAAGGTCAACATTTACTTTGTACTAATATTGCGTAATATCATATTTGCTTCGGAACACAGAACAATCACCTACAGGATTCAGAGTTTTATGCTGCTTTAAAAGAAATGAATATGCGAACAAAAAATTAAGTCTAAGTACTAATATTATTGTGCCAAAGAAGGTTAAACATATTTATGCAAAAAGCAAAGCATGGATTTCCTGTTGAATAAAATGAATTCACCTTGGGAATATAGTGTTTGTGTGTTCATTTTTATTTTAAGAACTAAAATTTTAAAACTTTTTTAATTGAAAATAAAATTAATGCCCCCCTCCCCCCCGTGCTTTCACGTGATGATTTTAAGAATAATTTTTTTGAAAAATAGAATTTTTTTAGACAAAATTTTACCAGTAGAAAAAAGTAACTTAAAAAAAAAAAAAAAAAAAAAAACAGAAAGTAAAATCTGAAGTAAAAAAGATTTAATGTTAGAAAATCAATTCTTAAACATGTTTAACGTTAGAAAAAAAATAATTTAAACATGTTATATTTAAAAGCACATTTTTATACATTTTAGATTTAAAACAATTTTTTAAAAGTGGAAAATAAATTTAGTACATTTTTTAATGTTCCAAAAATAAATTTTGATTATTTTATATTTAAAACATTTTTTCCTATAAGATACATTTTAAACCTAACATTTTTTTTACATAGAATATAATTTCTTTAATAGGAAATAAATTTTCAACTATTTTCATTGTTAGAAAAATAATTTAAATGTAATATTTGTTAAAAAGTACAAAATAACATTTTAAATACAAAATAAATTGGTAACAAATTTTTATATAATTAAAAATGTAATTTCTTACAAAGGAAAAAAGACATTTTTTTGGGAACTAAAACTTTTTTTTATTGATATTTTTTTTTTTTAAAAAAGTATTTACACAACATATATATTTACAACATAAAGCAAAAAACATGTACAAAATATATACAACATATAATATCTAAAACCGTACGGAAGTGTTGTAAAATCTTTTCGTATGATTTGTTTGTTATACACGAAACTGTATTGTTTGGTTTGCATTTTGTTGATTACTTTTCTTTTCTTCGGTTCCCAGGTGATCTTATTAGGATTGGTGACTGCAATAGATGTATTCTCTAAGCATGCCACTAAGTGAAGCATACTGTGGAAATTTAAGATTTGAAAATTTTTAAAATTTAAGGTGAAACCTCGCACCTTACAGCAAGTCACTCCACTCTCAGTTTTATAAGTGTAGTTTTTGGGATCCGCTGGAAATTTTTTTTTTTAAAATTACAACCTTTTTTTTTTTTTCGTATATAGAAAACATTATTTCACTACTACTTCCTGAAATAAAAATTTTTATTTTGTCGAAAAGAAAAACACTTACCAGACACAAACGTTTTAACTTCCAAGCCATATAGGGTGCACTTGTGCGGTTTGGAGGGAAGTGCACTTAAGAATACAGGCGACTGCAGTTAAAGTCCCGCTATCAAAAAGCGGGTGAAAGTATGCAAGAATTAGCTGCCGATATTCAGCGACTTTCCCATCTAGCATTTTCGAACTGCCCAGTTGAAACAGTCAAGATCTGGCTCTCCAGCACTTCATCGATAGTGTGCGGGATCCGGAGACACAAAAAGCACTTAGACTCGTAGATGTCAAGGATATCGGATACGCTTTAGTCTACGCACATAAGATACAGACTGCCCAGCAGGCCACACGTAAGGACCAGCACTCAATCAGAGTAGTCCCTGCTATTGATTCGGACTCTGATTTCATAAAGCAAATTGAAGATTTGCGACGAAACATCCGTAGCTTAGAGGAGCGTAAAGGTGCAGAAACACGAAAATTCAGTGTTGGACTTGTGGTGTAGCGGGACACGTCCATAGAAACTGTCAGGCATCCAGAGATGGTGGAAATAATTTTCTACCACATCAGGGAAACTAATATGCGACCATCTCGCGGGGTGGAGGTATCCAGAGAGTCAGAAGCCAAATTTCAAAGTGTTTCATATGTCTTCCATAAGTGGTGGTGACAACGGACTTTTCGTAGTGGGGCATGTCAACAAAGTCCCCTGCAAAATGATAATTGATACTAGAGCCAACGTAACGATCATTAAAACAGACTTGGCTCACAAACTTGGAGAAAAACTCATCTTGACGCCGCCCTGCATTACCCTACAGACTGTGACAGGATTAATGTTCATGGGAAAAGTCTATCTTAACATCGCATTTGGAGATGTTATGTACCATCATGGCGTATGTAGCTGATATAAATGACCAATTTATTCTCGGATCCTCAAAGAAAAAAAATTTCAAGTTGGATTTTAAGAATAACGAACTGCACTCATGTTCGGAAGACATAGAGGTGTTTAAGATGAAACATTCGGATATTAAACCAGTCCAACACATAACTGCAAATAGTGAAATAACATTACCACCAAGAACTGAGACAACAGTTTTCGGTGCTCTTACAGAAGATAAAACTTCCATTACGGATTATTTGAATAACCAGATTTTGACAATAGTATTAGAGGAGTACTGGTGGCTTCTTCACTCGTCGACCTTTCTGCGATATGTTATTCCGGTAAGAGTGGCTAATATAAGCCACACGGCAAAGGTTATAAAGGAAGGAGAAGTGCTGGCGACCTGTACTCCAGTGACCTGTATTAACCGAAACTTTCAAGACACACTATCCGAGTCTTCTGATATCCTAATTAGTGAACTCCTTCAGAATACAGAGTTTAGATGATAAACAGAGCAGTGCTGCCGGAAAGCTACTATTAGAGCTCTTCTCCAGGAAACTGAATGATAGTGGGCGAACTAAAATGACACGGCACTGAATTGTGATATAGGAAATCATCTTCCCATCAAACAACATCCGAGAAGATTACAATTCGCTAAGCAGGAAGAGGTTGCTAATCTTCTGATGGAAATGCAGCAGAATGACATTATTGAGCCATCAGAGAGTCCTTGGGCTTTGCCTATTGTCCTAGTTCGGAAGAAAGATGGTTCTACCCGATTCTGCGTTGATTACCGCCGGTTAAATGACGTCACTAAGATAGTTACCCTCTTCCCAGAATTGACGATACACTCTGCACTTTATCTGAAAATCACTTTGGATCTCAAGAATGGTTATTGGCAGGTAGAGATACATCCTGACTATCGAGAAAAGACTGCTTTCACCACGGGAAAAGGACTTAGGCAGTTCAAAGTCACGTAATTTGGGCCTTGCAATGCACTTGCAACTTTCGTGCGCCTGATAGAGACTGTATTACAAGGACTTTCCTATGAGGCCTGTTTGGTATACTTGAACGATATCATCATCATAGGGCGCACATTCGAAGACTATTTAAGAAACATTAGGAAAGTGCTGGAGAAATTGAAAATGGCGAACCTGAAGCTAAATCCTTCCAAATGTAATTTATTTCGTCGTGAAGTAGGTTATCTGGGCCACATTATCTCTGCTGAAGATGTAAGAACAGATCCTGAAAAGATCTCCGTAGTTAAGGGCTGGAGTCGTCCACCAATTGCGGAGTTTTCTTGGACTATGCACGTATTACAGGAAATTTGTCAAGGGTTTTTCAAGCATTGCCAGACCCCTTCACAAGTTGACAGAAACAGAAATTCTTGTGGACAGATGAATGCGAGGAAGCTTTCAGGTAACTGAAGGAGGCGTTGACATCTTCGCCTCTTCTCGCATATCCCCTGCCTGACATTATTCATCTTGGACACAGACGCCAGCAACGAAAGTGTCGGAGCTGTTCTGTCGCAAGAAATTGACGATAGACAATATGTCATCGTGTATTGGAGTAAATATCTATCGAAACCGGCACGAAATTGTTGTACAACCAAGAAGGAATTAAAGGCAATTGTTCAAGCTATAGACCTTCAGTTCGGTTGTCCACCGGATACATTTCATCACCAGAGAAATACCTTCGAGATCTCCAGGCATGTCTTGAAGATGTCCATAACTTTGCTCAAGACCGAATCAATCTGGCGACCGAGAGAATGAAAATGAGATACGACACAAGAGCGACGGGACATGAATTTCAGGAAGATGACAAAGTTTGGTTGCGGAACCCGATTCGACGTAAAGGACTTTCTCCAAAGTTGCAAGCCAACTGGGACGGTTCATACACAGTCCTAAAAAGAATGAACGACGTTGTGGTTCGTATAAGGAAACCACCTTCTTCAAAGCCGAAGGTAGTACATTATTACAGACTAGCCCCTTATCGCAGTGTAAACTAAAACTAGTAGACCATGGTCTCTTTGTAAAGTGTATTTGGCCTCCTATCAGGGAATTGTACTGCCCGGGGCGTGCAGTCCTTGCTCGCGCACGGGGGGGGGGAGAATGTTACAAATTAGTAAATATTACTTGTATTTGTCTTAAAATATCTGACGGATCGGAAATACTCAGAGTTTGGGCAAAAATCGCGCATTCAATGTTTAAAAAAAAGGCAATTCTAGTGTCTTGGCGATCACTTGGCAAGATTTGGTGAATAGATGTTTCTGGAAGTTTCCATCATCGAAGTTTTAGGACCAATATTAAGCGAGATAGCCTAGAACCTTAGCGAAACTCTTAGATTTTCACGCCAAGTCGGGTATAAATACCATCGGCCGAGATAGAAGCAGTAGTGAAGAGGAGGAGCGGTAGTGAAGACGGTCAGTTTTGATTGCTAGTCTAATGCATAGCAGCTGTTATCTGTCTGAGATATTAGAGACTTCTGTATTTGGAAGCTGTTCCCTCTGAAATTAGCTGAATTGAAGCTGTGTAATTGTGGTTCCCACAGCTGAAATTTCCTGCGTCCGGTAGAAATTACTACAAATAAAAGTCTTGAGATTTTTAAGAGATTGTTTCATTGACTCTCAATCAACACGAACCCCGAAGCACGGTATAATATTAATCCGATAAATAAGTTACTTCAATCGAAAGATTTTTATTAATTCTAATTCACTGATTTAATTTTTTAAGGAAATGAGATTGGATGAATCCTTTAACAATATATATATATTATCTTAGAAGTTGAAAATTAACCAGTGAAATATACATAGAAAATAACTTGAATAGACTACTAAACAAAATTTTTCATACGTAAATTCAGATGTAAGATCCAAAATAAAAATGTAAAATAGATTTTCTTTAACAATAGATCATACGAGATTAGTGCATTGGAGCTGAGATTGAATCTACTGAAGTCATAATGACTCTTTTGAATTTTTACATGTTCACACAATTAAAAAAAGACATGCATAAAAATGAATTACTGACACATTGTAAAGATTTCGAAAACGTCTTCACAGACGGGTATTCTTTCAATCTAAACGTTTTAGACCGAGCTAATGAAATACATCTTCTTTCTTCACTCTTAATAAAGAAAAATGATCCAGTTGTCATTCTTAAATTCATTACTTTCCTTAAAATTGAGCACTGCTTTTAGAATTTTAACACTACACATAATTGTTACAATGAAAGAATTTTTCCTAAATTAAAAATAAGAAAATTATTTCATAGCCATGTCTGTTTAAAATCATCTTAATGAGTTATCAGTGTTGGTTGGTCATTGAATAAGATTTGAGTAAAAAATAAAATAGCAAAGAAGTTATTTGCGATTTTTTAGAAATGAAACTTTGAAAGAGATTGTTTTAAAATAGGACGAGACTTTGTATATTGTTTTGTTTTTTTGTTTGTTTTTAAAGTACATTTAAATTATCTCTGAAAAATAAACTCCTTTGTCATTTTAAATATTAGTCTAATTGCAATTCTAAAATTCAACTTTTCCAAGCGCAAATGAAATAAGTACACAAATACAATTCAAGGATGTAATTGATTACTTTTCAAAGCCTT
Source organism: Nephila pilipes (assembly GCA_019974015.1). Taxonomy (NCBI): domain Eukaryota; kingdom Metazoa; phylum Arthropoda; class Arachnida; order Araneae; family Nephilidae; genus Nephila; species Nephila pilipes. The sequence goes on along the minus strand of BMAW01035324.1, from coordinate 51,282 downwards.
ATTTATTGTTTTTCTAAAAAGAGGAATGCTCTCTACAAGTTCACTCATGGGTATCAACACTTCTATAAAATATGTTCTCAATGACTTGTGAAGATTGTTATAGTAAATGAAAAGAAATGAGTCTTAATTTACTAGTTGTTGACTGGCTTCTTAAAACTATATTATCAACTAGTTCAAGAAAGGATTTTCTTTCTAAAGCTATTCCCATAGAGACATTGTGGGGTGCTTGATGTAGAATATTCTATAAAAACTTTATTTTAAAGATAAAATACATATCATTCAACTTCACAGTAGAATATCTATTAAAATATTTCAATTTCAAAATTCTGCAAACACTTTTAATTGGATATATGTGAATGATTACATTAAAAACATTGAAAAGCACAGGAATTATCCTCATATCTAATGTTACAATTAATATATGCATTTACGTATGACATAAGATTCTTTTGATAATATTATAATTCATTTTAATTGTGAATAGAATAGTTTTAATTAACAGCTGTAAATGTACTCTTTTGTTTAACAAGAAAAATGAATTAATATTACCAATAAAAAGCATTCGATTTAGTTCCCATATGATCACATAGTTAGTTATGTATTACATAAAACTGTATAATTATACAAGTTGTAACATTTATAGTCATGCAAAAAAAGCTTAACTACACTGTTAATTTGGTACTTTTCCATTTCACCGGCGCTAGCGATAAAGTCACCAAAAATAGTACAATGGACTCGAAACAGAATATCTTCTATGGCAACCTTTTATCAAAATCTGTGTGGATTTAACCTCAATAACCGAAAAAGGGGGACCTGGTAAGATCGTCTAAGTCGACATAAATATATTCACGAAGTGTAAAAACAACGCGGGATGGATTCTACCTCAACAGTGGATCTTTGGTGGAGTTTGCCACGAAACAAATGAATGTTTCCCTTTAAAAGTATGCAACCGATCCATGAAAACTATATTAGATGCAATTAACATATTGTAAAAGGAACAACAATATATTCTGATTTGTAGAAATCCTACTGCACTGAAAAATTAGAATAGGAAAGTTTTGAACTTTTCAAAGTAAATCATAGATACAATTTCGTCAATCCGGAAACTGGAACACATGCAAAAAATAGATAAGACTATATGGTAGTGCAAAATGGTGAAACAAGAAACACAGAGGAGCTACATGTCATCATTTGGAAAGTTATCTCGTAGAATTTATGTGCAGAAGGGATACTAAAGACCCATTTGAAAAAATTCTTAGAATTAACATTTATTACTATTTTTAATGCGTACACTGTGTGTTGTTGCCAATAAATTCAGCTTGGCCATATTTGTGCCAGCGACACAGAAAAGCACTGTTAATTTTTATCTAAATATTTGTATTTTGTGTGTTAGAATACAAAAATAAATATTTTTAAAAGTATAAATTTAAAGTATTGATGCTTGAATTTTGTGGTATTTGCAAAGCATTGCATTTTTACAAATAAAATAGTTTGAGCAACCCTTAACAAATATTTACAAAACCATTTTCTATGCTTGTATATTTTTACAAATGACAAACACTTGCAGTCCCATTACACAGAAACGAATAATTTAAAATTTCCACAAAAACATTATTTTGCCCTTAACTGGAGAAGCGTCTACCACGACTTTAAGTAGGCGTTATTCAATCTATTCCGTCTTGTCCCATCGGTGCGAAGATCTCTCCAACATTCCACCCAACAAGAAACACGCTGGGTCATTGATCTTAAGTTTCTACTCCCTATTACTAACACTAAATGTAATTGTTTATAAAGGCATTAAATTTGATTTAAAAGTTAGGAAAATTATATATTTCATGAAAATAAATGAATTTATTTAGTAGGTATTAAAACTCAAAATTAGTAAGAAAAAAAAAAGATTTGTCGTAATAAAATACGAAAAATATTTTAACTGTTATGTATTAAATTGTTAATACATTAATAAGAACCAAATTGTAAAAAAAAAAAAAAAAAAAAAAAAAAAAAAATCTAGTTTTAGATATTTTAGTGGTTGGAACTATATCTCATTTAAATTAAAAAGATCTGTAATTAGGATTACTAGCTCTACTAGTTACCCTTTTTTGAACGGTCAAGTTTAAATTGAGTCCTATTTCTATCAAAAGCCAGAATAATGAAGATTACTACATATTAACTTCAAAGTCCTCACATGGTTTTAATGTGACAGGAAAGTAAGAATTTCAATTCAAGTGTTATGAAATGTATATATATATTTGAGCATCAAATTTTAATATAGATATCACATATAAGATTTATTTTGTCACACATCTACGCCAGGAGTTCCAACTCTGTTTTCCAGCACAAATTCTCAGTTCCAACCTTAAGGGGTGCCATAATTTCTGCTCTTGGTACCCCTAAAGTATCCATCCAGTGATTGAGGTCAAAGAGCCCAAGGCAACAAAGTTAGTTCAAAATTATAAAAACTTCTTTTTTCAAGAATTTGTATGGGAAGACCTACCTACAATAATTTGAAATACAAAATATGTATACAAAAATATAACTATATATTTGACAAATATATACATATTGTCATGCTGAATACCCTCTTTTATCTAAAAGAAGGTGTAAATGATGATGCAGGATTCTTGGATTGGGATAATTTGATTTACAACTAATTATTTACAGTAAATACCTACAAATTCAAATATGTCTTGGAGCAGCTGTCCACTTTATATTGAGGTCCGCGAGGTGATGGATTCAGCTTTCAAGAAGTTTTGCTACATTTTGGGACCAAGTATTAGGCACCAAATTTAATCTTTAAAAATATTGCCAAGTTGCTTGAATTGTTGCCAAGCAATTCATAGTGGGAAAAAAATATAAAGCAGTGAACACCCCAATATGGCCATTGAAGAAATGAATATTTTTTTAATTTCTAGACTTAAAACATTTTTTAAATTTTATCTCTCACTCTCTATTTTTTCTGTTTCACATTAAAATAATGACAATATAAAGTAAGAGAGCCTTTTTAAGTGTAAAAGTAGGAAAGTGAGAGAGAGAAGTTAAGGTTTTTTGGTGCAAGAGCCAGATGTGGCTATGTTGCACCAAACAAGATCTAAACGTGAAAAAATTGAAGAAAATACAACTGGTTGACAAGAAGGAAGGTCAAAAATAGAGATGGATTGCTAGGGTATCTTGGGAGAGCATAACCCGTGTTTACCAAAGACAGTAATCCCCAAAGGAAAGAAATAGATCACTAGGGTGCCTCGGGGTCATGATGCATGAAGAAGGCAAGTCCCTGAGGTCCCCTGATATAATTCCCAGGGGCAGGGTGCTCGGCTATACCCCAAGATGCTGGGTTCCCATTTTAGTCGCCTCTTATGACATGCATGAGCTACAGTGGGACTAATCTGTCATTTCCAGTCAGCACACAGGTCTTAAAAGCAGGAAAGAAGCTCAGACATTCCTATTAAACACTTGAATATATCCTAATAATCAGAATTCCTACAGTTAACTACTTACTCTTTCCGAAATGGTCTCAAAAACTATTTAATTTATGAAATATTTAATTGAAGTACTTTTATTATTTAATTTTACCAATTATTATTTAATTAAATATGTATTTTTTGCCTTATATGGTTTATCTTAATTCATAGCAATGAAAATGCAATAGTATTTGAGTAAAACAAGTTTTCATTCTTGTGCCTTCTTAATTCAAATTGCGATCCTTTTCAAAATCAAATGTGTCCTGACCTTTTACAGACCAGTGAGAATCACTCAAATTATAAGGAGAATATTTTGAGTAAACTGAATTTTTCAAAAAACAAGAGAAAAAAAATCCCAGTTACGAAGATATATTACTTATACAAATGAAATTATGCAATACTAATTAGTACTCCTTGTGTTTTTTTACATATATAATTATCAAAGCTATTTATTAGTACTTATTCAAATGTTAAGTTGGAAAAATTTCTTCAGAACTTCCAGTTGGTTTACTTTTTTCATAAGAACATGAATAAAAAACTGTACTTCAATAATTCTGTTCTTTAAAAAGAGTTATAAACATTTTAAGAGATATATATTAATCATAAGCATATTATTTTAAAAGTTCAACTAGCAGCATTCACATGAAATCAATAAGAAGCGACCAGCGAAGTTATATACAATCAAAAGTCTAAACACAATCACGAATGTTAAATTTAAAAATACTGGGTGACGGCAAAATAATCACAGAGTTTAAAAAAAATAATATAGGAACAAGAATGTTCCTTACTGTTTTCATACTTTCACCTTTCCGTGTGAGCCATCAGTTGAGCGTGAGCTCATATTCACTTCAAATACAACTGTAAGTGAATGTTTAATTTGCCTGAAAATGGAAAATGGGGATTTGACAGTCAGAAGGAAAAGAAATTTGAAATTTAACCACCCGCGTGAAATAAACAAAACTTAATGTTGCCACTCAAAGAAATATATTCAGAATTATTATTTTCAACAAACTTAGTGATTAATAAATTGCGAAAAAAGGTTTACGTTTATTGTTTTAAATTTTTAGTTTGAGAATTATAGTCGAACGATATCAACATCTCTGTTATAGTAAATTTTAGATTCTAAAAATGCCGTTTTGATTGTGTGTTTATCTTTAAATGAGTACTAACTGGATCCGCTTATCTTAAAATTTAACTGTTGTACACCGTCGAAAAGAAGTTACTTCAATTATTATATTTAAAGGTTTCTTTTTTTTTTTTTTAGATATGGCTTACATTTTGATTAAAATATTAAATAATAATACAATATGTCAGAATTTTTTAACCAAGAGTCAAGATTTTTAAAGATACAATCTTCTCATCAAATTCTACTCTCATCTGTATCGTAACGTATATTTTTTAATGCACTATAAATGTTACTAAAATATTCAATTAAGAAATGTATCTAATACTCTCGAATTTCTTAATAAAACTATCCGTGTGTATTATTCATAAACAAACATGAATCAATATTGTTGAAAAATGCAATGATTTTGGCTAACAAACTTCCATATTGATTGATCGGCTAAACAAAAGTATGAAACGGGAGTCAGCCGGAATGTTGGTTTTCGCTGTTATTACTTAAAGAATTAAACTTATTATTAAAAGTACACATTTGTATTTGATTTTGCCTTAAACGATCTAATTATATAAATTATAATCACACATTTGTATTCACGTAAATTTTATAGTTTTACTATTTGATTTTAAACCTTAATATTCAAATATGGGTTGGAATGGTCATCATTAAACAAAAAGTTGGAAAAACTTAGCAATAGCTTTGCATTTCAACTGCACATTTACAGCTTGAAATATTTTATTCGTATAATAATATTATGTAAAAGTATTTCACCTGTTTTGTATTTAGTATACATATTATTTCAATGAATGTTCCTGAACTTTTAACTTGCCCGTCTGTCATTATTAATGTAATTGAATTAAATATTTTAGTAAATAAAGAAGATTCTGATTATCAAAATTAATAGCAAATAAATAAATTAAACAATTAAATAAAAAATTTTAAGGTACAGAAAAGTACCTTAATTGCTATACTTTTATACTACTTTTTAAATTCCTGTAATATTTATAGTGTCTGATCATTACTACCCCTAAGGGACTTAACTTTTTAAAGTAAGTATGGGAATTATGACCCTGAGGTATCAAGTGATCTTTTTCTTTATCATTGGGTTTATTGTCTTCGTTAAACATGGATGACGATACTTTTTCTTATAAACTAACCTTCATTTTTTCTTGTTGGATTACACAGCTATGAGTGTTTAACCAGCAAACACAGGTTTGGCCATTAAACTTTTTCTCTGATCATTACTCACCGCTGAAAAAATTACTATTACAAATTTCTAGTTTGGGATGTTTTAAATTAAGATTTTCTATTGTATCTTTTACTTATTGGTATCCTTTTAAATTGTTGACTCTGTATTGAATTTACCTTTGTCTGATACTTTTTGTTATCTTAAAATTTATAATTGTAAAAAAGTGATATTTATTTTTTGTGAATTAGACTAGTGTTTTTATAACTGAACCAAGAATGGTATAAAGGTTTAAGTTCAAAATTTGCTGAATTTTTTGATAATTTCAATTTCTAAAGAAAAGACCACCTTTACTTCTCATGGTGGAGTTATTAGAATTCAATGCTATTTGCCCAGAACTTTTCTCTAAACAAAGTCTTTATAATGTACAAATAAATTGCAGGATTTTGACATAGTGTGAAACAAAGAAACTTGAAAAGTTTATAAGAATTTTTGATACTTTTTTATTTCGCTGGCGCAATTCTCGCCAAGCAGAATTTTTTGGCGACAGCACACAGTAAAAATGTTTATGCGCTTTTGAATTACATTGAATACAACCTACGCCATTTGGTGTAGATTGTATCATTTTTGGCAACTTTTTCGCCCTCTTTGACAAAATGGAAAAGTATCGAATTTTTTAATGTGTTCGAGTTATCAAGAAATAAAAGAAAATTGAATTGCTTTAGTTGCATTAATTACTTGAAGGAAATTTTAAAATGTACATATATATGATATAGGTACAGGATAATTTGAGCTGTTTACATTTTATATTTTTCTCTTCAGAAACTTTTCATAGTATATTTCTGTTATTAGGAATCTAAATGTTGGAGGTAAATACTAGATGGAAGCCTATTTTTTTGTAGTTTATATTCACATTTTTGCTGTGGCTGTTGTTGTGTAATGGTCATGGACATGCAGCCAGCGTTTCATCATCTTATGGGTTCGAGCCGTGATGACACTAAAGACCCAATGTGTAGCAGGCTGATGGACATTACGTTTGTTGAGGTCCCAAATCCAAGTTGGCATGGTTGGAAGTTTGGAGAGGGAAATGCCAGCTCAGATGTTACCCTTGTCATTTCACTGAGATTCATAATCGTAAGGTTTGTCAGCAATATCCCTTATGTTGCTTCTCTATGTGATGTTATTAAATAATCAATCACTTGTTGTGGAATAACAACTTTTAACATGAAATAAACACATGACCAACTTCAGTGAAGGTATATAACTGATATCTCATCAACGAACAAGTACTGCTTTTCCATTTATTTTTTTAGCTTTTGACAACTTTGTGATTTAAGCAAATAATTGTGCTTTATTACCAATAATTTTTTTTTAATATCTTTAAATTAATTTCTCTTTGAACACATTTTTTAAAGATTATTTAAAACTAAATAATATAAAAATAATTTCTTGTTATATGTCTTAAATTAAAAAGGTGTTCACTTACAAATAAATTGAATAAGTTTTTTTAGGTTGAAATGCAGTTTAGCACAACCACCCTTGGCGACAGGAATTATTTGGCAATATTTTACCAAATGTGGCTACCCTGTTTTCTCTTCAATGTGGTGGTTTTAGGCATGGCAACCCTTTTGATTTTGCTATATGAGTTGGGATTCCGGTCATCAGCTATTATATATATATATATATGATCATTTTTTTCTTCACTGTGGTGGCTTTAGGCGGGGCAACCCTTTCGAATTTGCCATATGAATTAGAATTCTAGTCTACCAGCTATTTTGTGTGTATATATATATATATATATATATATACCTCTCTCTGGATAATTTGGCTCTTGTGTCATTAAACCCCACAGCCACTCACTCAACTGTCTCTGGATATTATTTTTTTAGCCAATCATGGTAAGTAGTTTTTTGTTATGTAATTTGTTTAGCCAATAATGGTCCGTAGATTTTTGCGCCCATTTTAAACCAAAAATTTGCATTTTTTAGTATTTTTCATTGTATCTTTTTCAGTTTCGTTAAACCTTTTTAACCAATTAGAGGTTATGATTTATGGTGCTTTCGTTGCTAAACTTAAACTTATTAGAGTCTCTAGGACATTCAGAATTGTCCGTAACTGCCTATCTAAACTGGCTGAATTCTAGTGTTTCACCAATCTTGTGCTTGTATGGTTTGTGTATTATTAGTGCTTCCATTGTACATGTTTAAAATTCTCCGGTGGATTTTTATTCCACTTCTGTTATTGGATATCTTCTGCTAATTGATTTATGTTCCTGAGTTTCATAATTCTCTGTATTTTCTCCCGAGTACAAATTTTTTCAAAGGCTGCTAGTTCGAAAGAGGTGAGTGGATGTACTTTGGTATGATGCAGGATACCTACAAGGAATTTTTGCAAACCGTGATTGCCTTGTATCTGGCAAAATCTAAAGACGGCCCTGAAAATTAGGTAAGTAAAAAATTTAATTTTCCTCTTTTCCACTTCATAGACTTCAGGTACCGCCAAAAAAAAACCCAGTCAAATTTGGCTATTTTTCAAATCTCCCAAGTGGTTGTGCTTAAACTGCATTTTCACTGTTTTTTATTTATCACAAATATTAAGATCCTTAAAATATTTTTCTTTAAAACTGTTGAAATTTATTAATGAAGTATGTTTATGTAATCTGTTAACCCTTTAAGCGGTCAATTATTTTACCAGAAATGCTTCCAAAAAGGGCATATTTTTTTATTGCATATAATTAAGTACCATACTATGATATTATAAGAATATATTTTCCAAACCAAGTGAGAGGGAAAATTAAAATAAATAATTTGATTGGTGGATTCTCCCTCCATTTTTTTTTATAAAATAATATAATTCCAAGAGGGGAAGAGAAAAAAGAAGAAGAACTCAAATCTTCATCAGAGCTGAGCTCACTGCACGAGTCATCTGAGGAATAATCCAAATAATTAGAAGAAATATCTGTATCAGAATGTAGTTCATCATCTAACAAGAAAGTATTTTCGTCGTCTATTCCATCCATAATTTCCATAAGATTCACAAGCACGGCATACAGTAGAACAAACATTTCAAAGAAAAGTTCCCGCTTTTCCGCTACATAGAAAAACCCGGATGAAAAGCATTTCATTTACATGGATAAGCCACGCCATCTGTTGAAAAATAATAATAAATAGTCTCTTTCAATAATGAAAAATGCGGGCAAACCAGAAAAGGAAAGGCGAAAATATCGATGCCCGTACGGGCAAACCAGAAGAGGCCAATTTCGGGTAGCACTTACACTGTACGGGCAAACTGCTTAAGGTGTTAAATGTATATTTGTATCAGATTAGAGCACAGGTAGAAAACCTTATGAAACTTTTAGGCTACATCTGTTTTATCTGTATTCTATTAATATTGCCATTAATTTATAAACAAGTAATAATTTTGCATTCAATAAATTTCAAGCTATTGAAAAATATACATTAATTTTTAAAATACATAAATTCTTATATGGTTTTTGGATTCTTTAGTTCTTAGTAATCTAAAGTACTTATCACATTGTGAAAATAATTTTTCTTTTTAATACAAGGTGAATGAGATAACATGATCACAGTTGTGAATTTTATCAGAATGTAAAATTCACAACTGTGCTTTTTATCAGCTTGTGAATTTTATCAGAATGTCAGAGTCAGAATTTTATCAGTTTATTCAAAATTTCACCTTTTCTGAGCACAAATATTGCTATCCTTAACATTTTGCACTGTATACAGGATTTTGACTGTTTTATCTGTGTAATCAAATGAAAATTGATAAAGTCGAGATTCTGAGTCACTATGAAGTGAATGCCATCAAGGGTGGTGTCTTCTATTTATTGGATCTGCCACATTACAAAGAGGCCAGTTAGGGTTTGTAAAGGTTCCAATGTGTTGGAGATGCTCTGCTAGGGAGTCGTGAACCATCTGGAGATGGAATTGAGCGAGCGACAGTTTTCAGACGTGGACTACTAGGAAATGTCAAGAGATTTACTGCTCTCCAATGCTTAAACTTTACCCTATCTTGAATTTGTAATTTATTTTATCCTTTTATTGCTTCATTTGTAGCTTCATAAAATGGACTAAAAGTATTGGAAATCATGTTTGAGTTAGCCTTGAGCCCTTTTTTGCAAGACTGTTGGCTTGTTTGTTCCCAAAAATACTAGAGAAGCCAGGTATCCATTAAAGCATCACAAATTTCATCCTTAAAAACAACTCCCATGAATATTGTTAACACTGGGAGGATAGGGTAGTTGAACTAATGGCCTGAAATACAGCTTGAGAATCAGAAAACAAGACAATTGGAACAAATTTTTCCTTGAAAAATGGTATTTCTGAGCTTTTCAGATTGTATCTACTCCTTCATCCAGAGTTGTTGAATATTCTCCTGCATAGAAGGAGAAATCCGAAAAAGCTTGTGAACCTGCAGTTGTAAGATTATCATAAAAATAGCCATCTCCATGTATACATTCAACCACTCAAACTCTGGGTATCTTGTGTCAGGTGTATCAAGCATATAATAACATCTGTAGCGTTGTTCCTCTTAAAAAGTTAATCTATAAAGACCCAGATTTGTTTCAGTCTGTACTATATTAAATAGATTAGATGCATTTACAATGTCCTTTGAAGTTAAAATTCTGTCGCGATGTTTCGCACAAATTGGATAAAACATTTTTGAGTCTTAAGATTTCTAATGTATGTTGGATAATTAATCCACTAAAGATTTCCGTACCTAATTAATTCCTCATAAAAAATCGAAGCCTTTTCTTCAGTGCTAACTTTAATGGGCTTACTGTTTGTCAATAAAAGCATAGCATCAGTTGGTGTTGATTTGATGGCTCCAGTTATGAGTCTCACCCGTGTGGTGATCAGATGCGAAAGAATAGTCCCACTGTATCTCGTTCAGGTTGTAAAAGGTGTCTAAAATGGGTCTGGGGGTATGGATTGGCCTCCTGTTCCTGGGGATTATATCAGGTGACTGGTCCTCCAGCTTGGAAAGCTCAGGACCTTACTTTCTTCAGGTAGGTACCGGTATCATGTCCCCAAGGCACCCTAGTGATCTTTTTCTTACCCATTAGGTTTACTGTCTTTGGTAAATATGGGTGATACCCCTGGGGTATTCTAGCAATCCCTCTCTATTTTCGAACCTCTTTCTTGTTAACCAATTTTTATCTTTCCCCCCCTCCTAATTTTTTCACTTGTCTTTACACTTTATCAGATTGATTCTTATTTGTTAATACTCCATTACACTAACATGATATTGATTCAGTTTAATCATGTCAATTAGAAGGGGGGGTTGATCCAATATTATAAAATTTATTAATTTTTTTTTATGGATAAGATGTTTGAAGTTTTTCTCTTTTGTTTGTCATTTTTTCATTCATATTTGTTTTACCTGCAGGGTTAACTATTTCCTTCTTTATCTACTTGTATTTTTTTTTTCTTTATATTTTTAAAATAATATACTTTTAATAGATTTTAACAAATGTTTGGCACAGCATAGCCTGTTTGGGATCTTGCTCTTTAAAACTCCACAGTCACTCACTCACCTGCAGGGTTAATTATGTTGTCACAAAAAAAATTATAATTCAGAACTTATAATTATATGTGATTTAACTAACTTATATAAGCATAAAAATGTGTGTTATAATGATGGCTACAAAAAAGGAACAAACCTGTTTTCTGATTTAATACTTCTCATTTTTTTTATTTAAAAAATTTAATATTTAGACTAATTATTTTTTTAAAAAAATTCAATATTTAAACTTTATTATCCTTTTATCTCTTAACATTAATTATATTTTAAGATGCTTAAAAGTTGGGTGAAGGAATGAATCATTAAAATATTTTTTTTTTGTAAGTATTCTTTTGTAAATTTTTTTTATGTGTAATTATGTGCTTTTAAATTTATTTTCTATTTATATAGGTTGAAGATTATTAAAATCTGATGGAAGCTCATGCAGGCATTTCAGATGCTTGATTGTATTGAATCTGTAGTGAAAATATCGATAAACCTTATTTTGAAAAACATGTAGACATTTTCATTTGTTTTCAGTATACCCCCATTTCATTATTTCAGTTATTTTATACATGCATTTGTTATTAAATTTGTTATGTATTATCAGATATGCTTATATGTAATATAATATAATATTGATCATTATCAGTTTTTATAATTTTTTTAATATTTATATAGTTTTTGATGAATGTTTTTATATTTATATATGCTATAGTGTAATTATTTAAGTGTACTTTCTTTTGAGAAATGTTCTATTCTTTATGGATTTGTGTTTCTGAATTTCTAGAAATGGAAGTAGCTATTTTAAAATCATTAAGATTTGTTTCCAGTTGTAAATTATTTACAATTTTTTGATATTTTATGTGATTGTAATAACAGTTGTGTCAGTTATTAGTATGCATATTATTTAAATGAACTGGAAAGAAGTGTAAAAATATTTTATTTGTTTCAATTATCACTTTTTTTTTAGTTTTTATGAATATTTTTACCTTGTGTTCATTCCTAAAAAGCTGTGTGAATATTTTAATTACCTTTTTTAATTTGTGTTTTGATAATTTTACCGTATTTTTATTTGGTTTTCTAGATTGATAATAAAGAAATGCAAACTTTATTTGTAGCACATTTAATATTTATCTATTGTTTAATTTGTATGATATATATTTGTGTAAATATGTATGTTTAAAAGTGAATATGTATGTTTTTGCATTTGGTATATTTGTGTAAATATGCATGTTTTAATACTTTGTGTCACTATGTGTGTGTATATATATATATTAATATTTAGTATTTTAAATTATACTTGTTTAATATTGTTACAAAAAATTGATGTTATATTAATACATTTTTCTTTTAATTGCAGGTGAAAGGCTGTTACATTTGTCTTGATTATAAAGATTTGAATATTAAAAACAATATTTTATAAGATCTAAATTATCAGGCTATAATGGAAATTTTTCTCAGAACAGTGTTTCCTTCCTCTGGAATATGCTGGAAAGACAATATGCTTTTTTTTAATACGACAATAATAATAGTATAGTAAAAAAAGAGAACTGGTTTAAGGCAACTAAGTAATATCCATAGCTGGTAATTTTTGCATAAAAAAAAAACCCCCCCCCCCCCCCCCCACACACACAAACGAATAATTTCATGTAAGATTCTTGGCAAAACACTTCACTGAAAATTATTGTTTTTACTTCAAATTGGAAATTACATGTTCATGAAAGATTACTACTTTTGATCCTATTACAAATTCCAATATCACAGCATTAATTTAGTTGTTGAAAATGACTTAAAATATCTTAAGCAGCTTGAAGAAAAAGTTATAAAAAAGACTTTAAGATTATCTATCAAAATATAACAAAATAAATGTATAAATATTTATGCATCAATTTTCATTATTACATTAGTGCATGTCAAATATATTTAGCTTATAAGAAAACAGTTACTCATACAATTAAGTGTTGAACCTGTATTTCAAAATGTATGCTTTAGTTAAAACTTCAGGGTTAAAGAATGACTGAAAAATGGTTTCAAAATTAAAATAAATAATCCAATTATTATTTTATTGTTTTGTTTATTAAATCTTGGAGTTATAATGAGGATTTCAATAGAAGTTAGGAATTTTGGGATACACATCAGTTAAAGTTTAATGCATAATCAGATAGGGATCCTTGTAATAATGCATACTTAAAACAAATGTTTAGGTTAGTTTTTATATTACATATAAAAGTACAAATATTTCTTGCTGAAAATTCTCAGTTTCCTAAATGTTTACATTTTTTTTTTTTTTTTTTTTTTTTTTTTGCAATTAAGTGAAAACATATATCGAATCCACTTTAATTTGTATGGAAGAACTTTGTAAAATATAATTTTCTTATTAATCATATATTTATTACACAGTATTGTCTTTTTATTCATATTAAATATAAAATATTCGTATCTTGAAAATTATATTTCAATTTTTTTTCTTGAAATGTAAAAAAAAAAAAAAAAAATTAGTGAAATTTTTGATAGTATCTTACAGCAGCATATGCATATTCTTTGTTTGCCTTGGTTTACTCTTTCCCTCTTGTTTTTCTTCACTCCTAATTTATCATCATTTAAAAGTTTCTTCCAAAATATTCTTCCACTTGAAATACTATTAACTGTCCATTTTTTTAATTGATGAAGCTTAAATATCAGTGTTTAACTGCAGCTTTGTATTTTTTGTTATTGTTATTATTTTATTATTATTTTTATTGTTTAGTACTTTTTATTAGTTTTATTGTTATTGTATTAGTTTTTCTTTGTACTTTTTATTAGTTTTATTGTTATTATTATTATTTTTTTTATGAATTTTGTTGTATTTTATTTTTTATTAATTGATATTAAGTTCCAATTTTCCTATACTAATTGATACATTTTATAATTTTTAATAAGTAGATAATTTTAATACTTATTCACAGCATATGCTATATAACTAGTGTTCTCTTTGAAAAATGTTTCCTTGGTTTTCATTTGCAGGTTTTTGTAATTATATCCTTTGAGAGGATCAACAAACTTTTTCGAGAAAATGTCTATTTAATTTTTATATTAATGTGAATATAATTGAAATTAATTTATAATGTTTTTTTGTTTGCTAATTAATAATCATAATATTGTTTTGTTTATACATTAAATTTTTTTCTATATTTTTTCTTTTTTATATTTCTGAAATGAACAAATGTATGTATACATCAGTACATGGATGAATGTTTGTTGGTACACCAATTATGCATTCATTATTTCATTAGCAAACATAGAATCTGATATTTCATCTACATAAAATATTTTTATTGAATGTAAATAAGTGATTCCAAAATGAAATTTTTTTTAGTTGGTTTTTATTGACTTATATAATTGCTATATTATTTTTAAATTCAATTTATCATTTTCCCATCATTTTTATGCAGTTATTTTACAATTATATATTTAAATAAAAAAACTTTAAATTTTAAAATGAACTTTGTTTATGAAAATAAGTAAAGAATGGCTTGAAATGCATTCTATAGATATGATTGGATTACTTCTATACAAGTTTGGTTGAGCATCAATGAAGAATTAATTGCATGTTTTAATTTTAAATATTATAAAATAAATGTTTTATATTTTTGCAGGTTATAGCAGATTTGAGAATACTCAAGAGAATGTACCAATTGAGATATTACCATTTTTGAGGCAGAGACCAGAACTGACAATTTTCTCTTCAAAACCTGTCCCTCCACCACCTACCACCCGTACTGTTCAGTACCATTGTGAATTCTGCCCATTTGAAACTGGTTCTGTACAGCAGTTTGAGAATCATCTCAATAGTCACAAGTCAACCACAGCCCATCAATGTAGCATTTGTGGCAAATTGTTTAAAAATACCAGCAAACTTCAGGCTCATATGTTAACTCATGATTCAAATCGACAACACACTTGTATATACTGTGAAAAGAAATTCAAGACTCCAGCAACCTTGAAAGCTCACATGAAGTCACATTTTCAGTTTGAGCCACTGAAATGCAAGTATTGTGAAAAAGGTTTTCCAAATGAGACATTGCTTAAGCGGCATATCATGCAACAGCATCAAGTTCATCAGTAATGGAACCTTAAAATACTAAAATTCATAACTGTTATTCTTGCTTTTTTTTAATAATCTTTATATCTATTTTTCGTATGATTTTATTGTAATACATTTGTGTAAACTTGTAAATAAAAATATTACGAAAAGATAAATATTTGCATCATACTGTAATAGTTTTGTGTGTGTGTGTGCCAAGCAGATAAAATTAATACATTTGGAAATTTAATGCTGAGCAAGATTTTTAAAGTTGAAATACATTCTAAAAATAGAATGTTCTTGATTTATAATAAAATTAATGTGCTAAAAAATTTTTGTGACTAAGTTTAATTTGTACTAGTTTTAATTTAAATTTATTAAGAAATTGCTTTTTTTTTTTATTTGCAAGTAACTTAAATAAATCATTTACTTTTATAAAAGATCGTTTTTATAAAAAAAAAAAGCAGTATAATATTTTTCTTTTCTTCATTTTCTATATTGTATTGTGAGAGTTTAGATGTATTAATAAGTTGTATATTTTCATTCTTTTTTTGTATAAATGATATTTGCATTAATATGTGTTTTATTGTGTTTGTTTTCCTTATCTATATAAAATGTAACAAATAATTCAGAGTTATTATTTTGAATTTAAGTATGGACGACTGATATTTAGTGAATAGTAGATTTTAACATTTTATCTCTTAACTAAATTGTTGTATTACATAAGTCAAATTATTTGAGTCGTTGAAATTTTTTACCTTTACATTATTTCTCCCTTCTTTGCAAGTATAATTTCTCTTTTCATGGGATATACTATTTTTAAAAGTTTATTGAAATTCATCTTTTTCAGCTGATTAAGGTAAAATATTTGTAAAAAGTAAGTATTCTTATGAATATAGAGCACTTGCTGTATAATTATGGAAATTGATTATTTTACACATAATGTAGCTTAGCATTTTTTTTCAGCTCTTTTTTCTTAGGATCTTTAATTTGGGATTAAAATACATTAGGAAAATGTGTGTACTTTTTAATGGAAGCTAAGCATATTTGTTCAATGTCATTTGTCATACTGTAGTTTAATCATAATTACCTTTAAGTGTTTTTGGTAAGATATTGTCATTAAAAGTTTTTCTCATATGATGGGATTTTTTTTAAAATAAATATAATTTTCTTCTAATTGATTGCTATTTTAAATTAAAAGCTTGATCTTAATTGGTATTAAGTATATTTTTCTTAATCAAAGTATTAATTAGAAAATGAAAGCTCTTTCATGTAAAAATATGTAAAATAAATGTTTCAGTGAGATATAGAAGCCAGATATGGGGCATTAGAAATTAAGTGTAGGAAATAAAATGATTTTGTGTAGATTCTTTCAGTAAGAAAGAAGTAAAACATTTTTGTGAAAATATATTGGACTTATTGTATATGTAAAATAATAAGGCAGATATCAATTGTATGTATAAGAATTGAACTGTTTTGTACAGAAACCTATTTCTAAATTTGTTTTGTAGTTTAAAATCTTAGCAGTTTTTCATGATGCAGTATTTTGTATCAAATATATATCAATTATTTGATTAAATATATTATGCATGTATTTTTTTTTTCATTATTATAAACTGTGAAAGTATGTATACATATTGATCATTTCATGTGAATTTCTGTGTAAAAATGTTACATTAATAAAATATAACAAACAAAATGTGTTTTGATTCAATGTTTGATTTTTCTAATCAAAAAGTTTTTTTCCTTCCAAATTTTATGGTTAATAGTTATATATGAGTTATACTTTGGTTTGCAAATGACTGTTCATGAACTAACTGCTTACCAATGACATATTAAGAATAATCTTGCTTTGTGATCAAATTTATTAGGACAACTCATTTTTTCTTTCTCTGGCACAGCTTAAATGTTTGCACAAATATTTTTATAACTCTCAATATGACTACCCAAAAAGGAGCACAAGCAAGTGATAGTGTTATCAGGTAGCCTAATTTAATTATTTATTGGGGAAAAAAGAAAGCTAAATAGGAGAAGATAATGTTTGTGTTTCTAATTTTGTCACACAGCTCAATTTGCCGAAATCTACCATTTGTAAGTGTGTGCACACAAAAAGGTAATGAAGGTAGTTGATGCGACAATTGTGTGTGGAATTTTAATGAAGCAAAAGCTTCAAGTTACTGAAAAGCAGGTTATTTCTTAATTTTTTTTTTTTTTTTAAGAAATTTATATTGAAACACACTAACTAGTTCTTAGTTATTTAATTTTTTTTAATGTTTATTTTGATTTATGCTTTGCCTTCACCGATAATCTTTGTAAAACTTATTTAATCCAAAAGAAATGGAAGTTTATTTATGACCTTGAATTCCTAGTGATTATCTGTGAGATAGGTTTTTAAAAAATCAACTCAATTTTTAACTTCGTAGTTACACAAATGCAATTATTTGTTTAAGAATCTGTAGCTTATTGTTCTTAATCAAAATAATGCATTCACTTTTACATATTTCATACAAAATTTTTGTTTTTTTTATGTGAAATGTGTTATCATTGTGATTAATTGAAACACTGAAAAATATCTTGGTATTTGGGTTGAAATAGTGCAGAAACTGGGCGATGCTTACAAGAATTAATCTTTGAATAACATTTTAGCCCATAAAAGCTTTACAAAGCATGTAACAACACAAAATGTAAGCCTGATTGCTATTATAAATATGATTTTTATATATCAGATTCCTACATAGTTACACTTCCATGTGTCAAATTTAACAAGAGTAATCATATTACTTTGAAACATCGATCAAAAAAATTCTTGGAGCTCTTTACTGATATGTGGAAGGAGCGGTAAGCAACTTATTTTTGGGGACATTTTTAGCCTCTTTTCTCCTATCACTGTTTCTCCCCCAACCTATTCTGTATAAGAAGAGGCGCAATGAGTTTTTTTAAAACTCAATTTGAATTTTTGAAATTCGTTAAAAATTGAAGGAACTATTGTAATTTTTGTCCTAAGCCAAGTCATACTGATAAATGCAATAACGTATTCAGAAAAGTCGACAGAGGGGCAATAAGTCACTTCTTTTTTTAAAATCCTACTATTAGCTCACACTCTATATATATCTTGTTCAAATTTTAAATCGTTAATAAAATACTTTTTATTCATCCACTGAGGTTCAAATACATTTTTTTTAAACTTGTAGTGGATGACACTTGATGTTAATACAGTTGTTTCAAATATTAATTCATTTAATTGGTGAACATTTAGTTAAGCCCTACCACTTGGCTCGATTTCAAAAATTGCCGAACTTGTTTTTTTTTTTTTTTTTTTTTGGCTGAACATTTTAAGTTCACGAAGCGGACCTGGATGGCCGCCACATTTGGCAAAATTCCACCAAATAATTCCTGTCTCCAAGGGCGTTTCGGCTGAACTGCATTCCAACTATTTAATTTACCCAATGAATTAAGAAACAAGCCAATAGTTTTACTTTGTCACTTGTCTTACAATGGCAAAGTTGGAAGAGCGTCGGCGTGGAATCTTCATACCTTCGGATCGAAGCGTAAAATTTTTTTAAATTTGATTTTTAAATAATTAATTTTAAATTTATATGGGAGAAAAAAATTTCTCTTATGTAAGATATTTAGCAGGATATAAGTTTAGGAATAAATACCGTCAGTGACGAAACGTGTAGATCGCTGGGAAAAAATTTCTTTTGCCACTTAATATTATGATTCTGTCATATGTATAAACATATTTATATTAATTGTAATTATTTAATAAAAAGTAACTAAAATAAAAAAAATTCTTTGTTGACCTAAGTAGGAATTGACTTAAATATTTTTTATATTACTTGTTTTGTGTATGAATGTAACTTGCAGCCATGCCTTTCACTGGTTATCAAATTACGTTTAATGGATTTTAGGGGAGATTTTGCTACAGGGGTTGAAAATTTATCGAAATGCGCCAAACTAGGCAGATAACATTCGAATGAGGCAGTCGCCCAGTAGAAGGTATGTCAAATACGATGATGTACAAAAGAATACTGGAAGTTGCGTCAACAGCTTTTATTTAAGGAGATATTTGATATATCATATTCTTAAACATGAGATTCTGGAGTCGGAAAACAAATTAATTTAAAAACTAGATTTACGCAGTAGATTTATCGACTCCATACTGACAATTTTTATTGGGATTCGCTGTTCAAGTATGTTATTTTGTTTATGTGCGAAATTATGATGGGAAAAGAGTACATGCCATCCCCCTGGATCTACCACTGAATAAAAAGAAGTGTGTATTTGGACGATGTAACACTGAAGCGCAAAAAAGCAGAGGCACAATATTTAGTACGCTGAAGCTATGGGTGATGACGATGAACACTTCTAACAATTTTTCCGAAATTTACATTTTTTTTTTAGATTTTTAAAAATTTAATAACTAAAAAGTTAAACAAAAAGAAAGCCCCCAGAGAGTATGGCATTCACAATCAATCTTTTAAATTATTTCCCCCTAACGCAATTAATCGTCTCACAAAATTTTTAAATAAATGCCTCTTGTGGATTTGTCCATTTTACACAAAAATGTAAACATGCAACTATTATTCTTTCCCCCAAACCCGGCCAAAACCACTCCAATTTCATCCAACTATCGACCTATCAGCCTACAAAAATCTATTTAAAAATCTTTGAAAGGATCTTGTTATAACCAGAATACTTACTCATGCTTCCATTAATAATATTCTTCCAGAATCTCAATTCGGCTTCCATACTAACCACAGCACTGTCCATCAACTATTACGGGTTGTGAATACCATTACTGAAGGATTCAAGTTCAAGCAAGTTCTGGAGGTTTTCCCCTAGACATACAAAAAGCTTTCGATCGCCTCTGGCACGACGGATTGATCTACAAACTACTCAAATTAAATCTCCCCTCTAATAGTTATTCTACATAACTACCCTAAAAATAGAACATTCCAAGTTAAACTTAATAATACTCTCTCTACAATATGCCATTTACAAGTTGGTCAACCTCAAGGGTTTGTAATTTCTCCAATTTGCTATAATTTGTACAAATATGACTTCTCTCAGAGTCGCTACAATAACCTCTGTTCATTCGCAGATGATGCAGCAATCCTCGCCCAAGGAAATAGTCCAGTTAACGTAATAGATAAATTACAAAATCATCTAAAATAAATAGAGGAGTGGATGATACTCTGGACGATTGCTGCAAACACTAATAAAACTAAAGCTCTCATAGTTAGAAAAGGTCACGCCCACCTCCTAATAAAAACTCCATTTTTTTTAATGATCATATCTCTTGGGATTCTAAGATCAAATACTCAGAAGTTACCCTGGACTCCAAATTTATCTTCAAACTTCATATCTAATCAATAACTGACAAACTCTGAGCCATAATCCACAACTGTATACCATTAATTGGCAGAAATACAGTACTAACTCTTGCTAACAAAGTCCTTATCTATAAACAAGTAATCCACTATATCCTACTTTATGTTTCCCCCACTTGGGGCCATGCCTCACCTACCCATATTAAAAAAAATACAGGTCCTCCAAAATAAAATCCGTATGATTACTAATTCACCTTGGTATGTCAGAAATTCTGTCATACACAAGGATCTCAATATCTTTCCTATAAATAAACACATCAACTATCTCTCTAGAAGATTCTATAATAGACTAACAAATCATATTAACCCACTAATAAGGGGTAAGCTGATTTTTGATCACAATAATGGAACCCATGCCTTACCCTACCAAGCTTGCAAGAATTATTTCCATCTAATTCCCACACAACACTTTGTATTCCAACTCAGACCCCTTTAATTAATTCCTTCAATAGCCTCTTTCAGTCAAACATCTCACTCTAAGACCTACATCATCATCTGTTTACTTACCCTGTCGCCATCCCTATCTCCCCTCTCTTCAACTAGTTTGCTTACAATTGCTATACACTCAGCCAAATAAGAACCATTTTTATCTTTCCCTTCCTTCTTCACCTGCTTTCATATAAAAAAAAGTTTAAATAATATTTTATTTATTACTATTGCAATTTTACCATAATAATAATTTTTTTTAAAAATCATATAAAATAATAATCTCCTCTTGCTGAAGAGTAAACATAGTCTATACAAGGCATTGGGGGGGGGGGAGAAAATTATATTAAAAATGATATAAAAATTTTATAATCTTACCTTACGATAAGATCAGTAAGAAAAAAAAAGTTTAAATCTTAAAAAATCTCATCTTCATTGAAAAGAATTTACTCACTTTCCTATCCTCTTTTCTCCCCCATTTCTTTCATTCATGTTTTTTTTTTAAATTCATAAGTGCATTAAGCACATTTTTAATATGTTTGTTTTAATATTAAAAAAATTCATGCCTTCAATACGACACTGAGTAAAGAGTCCACCAGACTGGCACTCGCCACTATATGATTGTTGTATCTAAAAATTTAATATTGAAGTGACCGACTAGACAGATTTTATCTTTTTTGTGCATGATTCTGATGCAAATTACGTCACGGTATTTCGTGAACTCTGGTTATATTCGTATATTCACGTAACTTTTTAAAGTTCGTTATGCAATGCGTTGTTGAAAATTCTTCAATGTATTCAAAACATCCCTACTTATTCCCCAACTGCCAAATTAAACGTCCTCGAAATATTGTTTTAAATTCTAATATTACGTACTTCTTATTTTCTATCTCTTTTGCTCTTCTATAGCAAGCTAGTGGCCGCAATAGCTTAGAAGACAATGATCGCGAACTCGCGGCCAGTGTTGTTTTCATCGAATCGTTGGTTCGAGTTCTGATGCCACTAAAGAACACCGTGTTGTGGGGCTGATGCACATTAAATCCAACTATCGTGGCTCCAAATCCTCCTCACGGTATGGAAGTTTGGAGAGGGTGGTAGCAACTCAGTCACCATCCTCGTTATTTGACTCAGATCCGTCGCAGTAATCCTCGTGTTGCTTCTAAATGCAATGTTAGTAACAAACAAAAAATAAATAAACAAGATTAGAATTGTATTCCGGCAATACACATCTATGATTTATCTCGCGATACGAATGGACTACGTTGTGTAAACTGATAGAAATTTTGGGATGACCAACAATCTCGTTTACGATAATGATGAACATTTCTAAAGAAAGTTAAATGCCGACTGAACTTAATAAGTACTTGAAAATGCTAGACAGGTCTTTCAAAGGCCTTTGGGAATAATCAAGTGAGAGCTAATATAATTATATTCTTAAGAACAAGTATTAATTTACTTTTTTCCCTCAGACTTTTCTCAATCTGTACAGCAAAAGAAAAAAAAACCCAATCTGAATATGGAATTACAATATTGGGCTTTATCGCTATTTTCGATTCACTAATCCTGGGGATTTCTCATTTTGAATTATCTGAATTTCGCCCTTATAAAATGAAACATGATTCATGCAAATTAGATTGAATTTAAAAGGTGTAATGAATGGATTACATAAACTACGTTTTTATATACAGCGATGAAATGAATAAAAATAGGGGGTTAGAGAATTGGAAGTTAGTTAGTCATGGTCCATGAACTTGTGAAAGTGAGACTTCTGAATCAAGCTAAGAAGCGGTCAGAGAAATCCTAGATGTAACAGGAGAAGAGTTCAAAATTCGAACCCTCAATTATAGTTTGCTTACGCGCTCCATCCCGAGTAAGTTGATAAGGAATGCAAAATAAAATTTACGTTCTAAGTTATAATCCGGGAGCATTTAGGTAAAGACTACCTCAGGGGGAGTTGATACTGGTAAGGCTTTAAATATTCATAACTTGAATAAAAATAGGGATGCGACATCGATGTTTTTTAAAAAAAAACATCAACATTTTATCAATCTATTTTTTGAAGCCTATGTTTATTTAATATCGATGTTTTGATTTTGATGTTTATTTTTATGAAGTCGATTTTATATTTTATGCTGAAAAAACCCACTCGTTAAAGAGTGAGAAATATTATTGAATTGAATATTCTGTTTAAATTAAAATCAAAGGAATCAATGGAATGAGGTTTGGGAAAATAACAAGGAAATCCAACGCAATTCAAAAGGGTATCAGTATGTGAATAAACAATTCAGTACGTTCAAAAAGCAATTCAGTATGTGAGGAAATACATTCTCCCTCTCGGAAAGGGTGATGGCCTGAAGGGATGTGCGAAATCCTTTCCCCTAGTAAACAGTTAAGTAAACATTCAAATTGCAGGTTAAGTACTGTTGGTCTAACGGTTTTGACGCCGACTCTCGACTGGCGCCTTCTCAATCCTCAATTGAAATCAAACGTAAACCATCTCGTTGTATTACATATGTATTTACGATACGTTAGAACGTTCTACGGGGGAAAAAAAACCTCACGCGACTTTTGAGTTTG
Organism: Nephila pilipes; assembly: GCA_019974015.1. Lineage (NCBI taxonomy): Eukaryota > Metazoa > Arthropoda > Arachnida > Araneae > Nephilidae > Nephila > Nephila pilipes. The sequence goes on along the minus strand of BMAW01035324.1, from coordinate 27,533 downwards.
GAAATTGTAATTATTAGACTAGTTACTAGACTTATTAGACTATTGTAGTCATTGTAGACTATTACTTATTTTTTTCAGTGTGAAAATTGTTTGTGCGGCAGTGAAAATTTATATTAATATAATATTGAGAATGTAATGGAACAATTATATCTCCAAAAAGTATCATTTGGAAATACTTTTCCAAAGCTTCAGAAAAATCTGCGTAGCACACTATTTGCCTGAAATCCCTTAAAACGTCTGAAAATACGTCGAATCTCATTGGTATCTAAAACCTATGTATAAAGAAATCTATTCTAAATTCTTTGAGTCGACTTTATCAAGAAAGCCCAGGAAAGAAAGTAAACAGCACATTTTAGATACTGAATTCATTCCAAGCACTTTGTCAACTGTAGAGCTAGAATTGATTGCAAGTCCTTATTCTGTTGCTAATAAACTTAATGTGTCGAAGTCACATAAAAAATCCCTGAAAGACAGCTTTCTCAGTATAGTTTCTTTTAAAGATGGTGGTGATATGCACAGCAGGATAACCCATGCCAATGTTTACATAATTTGCAAAGATTCACAGTCTATCTCCTTAGTCGAAGATGAGAGTTTCTAACATTTCGTTAAAGTAACTGCCCCATTATATAGAATTCCATCACGGAAAAACATTGATTCACTAATCTGTGAAAAATATGAAGCCATGGCACTGATTTTGAGAGAATATCTAGGCAGTGTGCCAATGAGTGTCTCACCACAGACATTTGGACAGAAATGTACCATACGAGAAGCTTTCTTGGTGTAATTGTGCCCTTTATTGTGAATTAGACTGTGGTATCCACTATTCTTGGAGTCTACGACTTTCATGAAAGTCACACGGTACAACATCTGGCTGATCATCTAACGAAAACCTGTCTGGATTGGGGGCTGACTGCAGAAAAAATTACAGCTGTGGTTACAGATGGGGTGAATAACATTGGGAATACTTTTGAGAAAGCATTCAGGAAAAAAAAAACATAGCTACTGTTTTGTCCACATGCTAAATTTAATGACTCAAAAATCGTACGAATCCTTACCAGAAGTTACCGCAGTCATTGAAAAAAATCAAAAATAGAGTGAAATGGTTTAAACAAAGTTTTGTAGGTAGTGATGAACTAAGGAAGAAAACAGAATGGAGACTAATTCACAGTGTAACAACAAGGTGGAATACCACTTTCTACACGTTGGAAAGTTTTCTTGAGTTGAGAGAGGATGTGGAAGGAATTGTAAATTTTAATAAATCCGCTCCGTCAATGCCATTAGCTGAAGATACTGAATTTATTACAAGAATTCTGTGTATTGCTTAAGAGTAAAGAATTTGTTTCAATCGAAGCAACTAGAGAAATATTTGTTAAGCACTGTCATACCGAGTGTGGAAATAATGGTCAGCAAAATAAATTCTGTATCATGCTGTTCAGAGTTGAGGAAAAAACTAAAAGAAAGCTTTCTTGTCCAGTACAAGAGATTTGGTAATATTGAGAACAGCCATTTTTTTTGCAATGGCCTTCTACAAAAACCTTCATTTCCAAGACAAGGCCTTCCTGCGTACATGGATCAAGAAGCTCAACAATGAAACTAGAGAAGAGGGGGAATAATCGGATTTTGACGGTGAGAGTTGTCCCCAGCTCCATCTTCTTCTCGAGGTAAATAAAATTTACAAAATTGTGATAAGTACTATACTTTTATTTGAATATCACTGTTTGTTCACTGCTCACTATCAGGCTCTTACGTATAAATAAAATTTTTAGAATGTAGTAATTACTGTTTGGATGATTTATGAATCAATTTAGATAATAAAACAAAGTTGATATAAAAAAAAAATCAGGAAAACAATTGTGAGCTCAAATACTTGGAATTTCAGAGCAAAACTGACAGTGGGTTTTTAAAGTTATTTATTTAGGTATATTTATTTTTTTTTGCAAAAGATGACTTTTGGTAAGATCATCACAAGAGATGGTACAAGGTAATTGAAGCGTTAGAAAAAGGTCAAAACTTTTGGAGGAATTCTACACAAGAAGTCTGCACCTGTAGCCGGAACTTTTAATTTACTTCAAGAGTCCTGTTCTTAAACTCAAGGATGACCCACTCAAATTTTGTCGGGATAGTTATAATCATAAAAATTCGCATATTGTAAAAGTTGCTACTAAATATTTATCAATGATGGCGACATCAGTCCCATCAGAAAGAGAGTTTTCGATATAACCGGGGGCATAGTTAGTGGAAAAAAAAGTCGGCTTAAAGGAGAAAATTAAGCAGCTTTTCCTCCAAGCTGAGGATAAAAAATATTGGGGCCTGTAAATTAAAATTATATTAAATAATACATAATAGTGTGAATAATTATAATGTATTAAGCAATATTTATTATTCTTATCAATGTTTTCACCAAATACGATGCAACTTTTGATTATTCTTCCTTGAAATATTGTACTGAAAAAAAAAAGCATCTACATAGCCAAAAAATGAAGGTAAATATTTATCATTAAAAATAATATTTTTTTTCTTTAGTTTTTTTTTTTGTTTTTTTTGTTGATAAACATCGATGTTTTTTGACCGATGTATTTCTAACATCGACGTTTATTTACCGATGTATTTCTAACATCGATGTTTTGCGGTCGATGCCGCATCCTTAGATAAAAGGAATTTTATTGACGTTGCTTGCAAGCAATGTTTGAAAACATGTTTTGAATTTTTTTACGGACAAGTTGATTAAATTTCTTTAAAAAATTGAGATAATTTCCTTTTTTGGTTTTATTCTTTACCTTCAAAAAACTGAGACACCGACCTATTTTAAATACACATTTTTTTTCGGTAAAATTACCTTTTATTTTTTCCCTTTATTTCTTAACGAATATAGATCCAAGTTCATTCAAATTCACAGTTTAAAATATGGACGGACGGTTGTCGTCTCCAATAAGTGAATAAGACATTTTTAAATATCATTGAGCATGAAAGAACTGTAACCGAAGACAAGGAAAATAACCAGGATATATTTTCGGAGAGCATATTCAAAAGCATTTTCATATTCCAAAGGCTAATCCCCAATTATTACACGCAGAAATTTAAAGCAAAATTCCAAGACATGAGAATATCTTAAATGTGTCATTACCAAATATGTGGTAAAACAAAGTTAACGACCACAGACCCTGAGTTTATAGGACATGTCTAATCTTCAGAAAATCTAATTAATATCCAAATCAAGGCTACCCGATTCACTCCTTTTCGGAATTCCTTCTAATATATGGGTGGAAGATTTTGCAACGGAATAACAAGATACAAATAATACAGACATAGTAGAGATCCGTCGTTTTATCAGATCTGAAATAAGTCTAAATTTATCCTGTGTTAACTACCAGACGCATACAGGGACAATATTACATAAAAATATAAGACTCTAGTTCATACATCACAAAATTCAACCTTTCATAGATAAACCTAGACACTGTACTAAATGCTTCAGATCAGTACATCAATCTTGATTCTGTCAACAACCTGCTGCAAATTATTAATACGGCATATCCAGTCAGATGTCTGTAAAAAGCATCAATTTTAACTGAAATCATCTAGCTAACTTTCCATTAAGTCCAATGTAAAACACAAATGTGAGATTAAAACAGGCAACTAACAATATTAGGTAAATGCGATTCGAGGATACTAATACTGAGAATTATTTTCGCAGTATTATGAAATGATTCAATAGTTGATAATATGCAGGAACTATTGGATCAAAAATTTAAAAAAAAATATTAAATTTTTTCCAAAATTATATTGGAAAAACGGTAAGGTTTTGCAAAAGTCAATAGAAACTTTAAATCATTCATTTGTGCAATATTCTAGATTCTAGAGCTCAAACTATATCTTCAACCAGAGAGCAAGACAAATGATATTAAAATAATTCGATATAAAACCAACGTTTTAAACTAACGTTTTATAATTGGCAAAAGTTTATTAGAAATGTGAAATATTAGTTAAAACTGTTAGTTATTTTTAACTTTAAATTCACTTAAAAGAGACATTTGATGAGAGTTTTAAAAATTCATAATACTCATAAAATCAAAAGCCATGCATTTGAAAGTTTGTAAGTATTCTATTAAAAAGAATGGGAACCAAATTCAGAAAAATTATTGTGATAAGACACAGCGCCATATTGAAACTTTCTTTTGAATGATTATCTCTAAAGTAGCACCCTTACTATCTCGGAGATAGTAAGGAGATAGTTCTCCCTTTGTGAGTACAAAGGTTTACGATACCGCATGCTGCGTGGGAGGTGCTCGGTGCTCCCAGAGGGAAGAAATTTTTCAAATCCTAAGAGCCGCCGAGAGGAAGAATATTTTGACTGACAAATTATTGAAATACTAGCTAAAACTTTTTCAACGTCTAAATGTGCATTTGTTAGATCAGACGATTCCCAAATTTCAAAGCTCCAGCTTGATGGGAAGTTGGTTAAATTAACGTCGAAAATTTGTTAACACACACACTCACACACACCAAGTGAAATTCCAGAAAACGTTGTAAAAAGTGCTGGCAATCAAATTCCTCTCTGTCCTTTCGTAAAAGCATCCCTATGTTTTACGGACAAGAGCTAGAAAATGGACTAAATAACCAAGTTTGTATTTTTGTTGTACACATTTTCTCTAGTTTTCACTGAAGGTAAAGAAATGTGCATCCTCCATTTTGGCGTTTTCTGAATTTCACTTAGTGTGTCAAATTTCTGAAAAATTCTGTGTGAAAAATTTCTTTCCCCTCAGAATACCAAGAACTCCCACACCGGCATGCAGTATCATGTAAACCTTTGTACTCACAAAGGGAGATACTATCTCCTTACTATCCAGATGAGGTTGCTGATCAGTAATCATTCATAAAGAAGAAAGTTTCCAATATCCATTTGGCGTCATGTCTTATCAAAATAATTTTTCAATTCTGGTTCTCATTTTTAATAGGAATGAGGATTTACAAACTTTCAAATGCATGTTTTGATTTATAGTATTATGAAATTTTAATACTCTCACAAATGTCTTTTAAGTAATTTTACAAAGTTAAAAATACTAACAGTTTTAACTAATATTTCAATATAATTTTCTCTAATAAACTTTGCCACCATATAAAGAAACGTCTTTAAAACGTTGGTTTTATATCGAATTATTGAGATATCCTTGAAGGAAGGATATAACTTTGAGGTTGTAAAATTTTCTTTTCCCCCTCTTGCATTTATGGGCTTTTGTGGAACTATGAAACCCTAATAAGTAATATACATTTTAAGTCTTAATTCCTACTTAGGTCAACAAAGAAATTTTTATGTTAATTTTATTAAATATTACAATTAATATAAATGACACTTATATGATAGAATCACAATTTTAAGTGGCAAAGAAATTTCCCCAGTGATCTACACTTCGTTTTGACGGTATTTATTCTAAATTTATATCTTACTTTAAATATCTTATATAAAATTTTTCCTCCATATAAATTAAAATTAATTATTTAAATCAATTTAATTTCACTTCGATCTTAAGGCATGAAGATTCCGCCGACAACTCTTCCAACTTTGCCATTGCAAGAGACAAATAACAAAGTAGAACTATTGGCTTATTAATTCATCCATTAAATTAAACAGTTGGATAAGTTTAATCAACCGCCCTTGGCGACAGGAGTGTGGTGGAATTTTGCCTTGGCGGCCATCCTGTGCTTCGCGAACTTAAATGTTCAGCCAAAAATAAGTTCGGCAATTTTGGAAATCAGGCCAGAGTGGTGTAACACATTTTCTGCAATTAAATAAGATTAATATTTGAAAAACATCAAATGTATCAATAAATTAACATCAGAATCATGCACTACAGAAGTTTAAAGTAGTTGCGACCTTAAACGCGTTCCAGAAACTAATCTATTGACGAACGTCGCCGAAAAGTTTAGAAATTTCTAATTTCGGAAGTTGTACTTGCTTCTTTTTGTTCTTGCCAGAAATTTAGTTATTTTAAGATCTGTATTGGTTTATATGGTTTCTATCTGGTTTTAAATACCTATTTATTCTTGATTTCGATACAATTATTTTATCTTTATACATGGTGTTTTCGATTTCGGTTTGCAGTTTTGTGAAAACATCATCAAATAAACTTTTGATTTCTTCATAGACTTTTAAAGCTCTTTTCTATTTCGTTAAAGTTGAAGATTTTCAGAACAGAATGCAGTTATCAACAATTTTCATATCATCTTCAGTTTTGTTTATGGTATTGTTAAAGTTTCAAATGGTATCTTAGTTAAAGTTTTGCTTTCTCATATTTAAATAAAAGGCCTACCTTGCGCAGTCTTCGTATACTTTTGCGGTACATAGATATCAAGGAAAATTCACTTTACTTTTTACTTTTTGAAGATTCTAAAGTGCTATATACTCGTACCGACACCATTCCACTTCCCAACACAAATTGATGGAGAGTTCTTTTATAGTGTCATTTAATTACGAGCATTCATTTCTTAATCATTTTGTGGTAACTGTACTTTACAAATATAAAGAACATAAACCTGCATATGGGTGGACTTAAGTCCTTCAGCCGAGCTTAACGCTTATTAAGACTATGCCTTCAGGAGTTACGTCGTTTCTGCAGCAGGCATGACGGACTCTGCAGAACTAGGGCATCCCGGTGCTTTCCTCCCTTTTCCAGCAATTGTCACAGAAAAAGTACATGTACTAGGAACTGAAAGTTGCATCTAAAGAAAACACTAATAATAAATAAATTAATCACAAAGAAATGTTAATTATTTTTAAATATTCAAATTCAATATAGTGGTGTCACAAAGGAGTTTGTTCTTGAAAACTCTATCAAGGAAGCGCTATTTCAGCAAATTTCGGCACACTGGATCAGTGAAAATGTGTAGAGGTCCTAGAATTTCTTACATCTTTCTTAGTCTTAGGAGGTAAAATTATTTATTGGAAAATACTTTCAGGGTCGAAAGGTGGTTGCCAGAACCACAACATGTCCGAGAATTTTCTTGGGGTTCACCCAAATCTCTTCACTTTTGAAGTTTGATGGTAAAATTAACTTCAGTAAAGCTACGCATAAAACGACGAGATTTCTTCATAGAGTCATCCCAGATACTTGAAAATATTACTGTAGTCAACACGCTTCAAGTATACGCTCTATGTTGGGTTAAAGTATAGATTAATGGGTACATTGGAATGTGTTTGCGTTCTCCAAATCAAAAGGCATAGCTTTGAAAGAGTATTGTCCTCTATGGGTGACCATGAAGTTTGTTGTTTTGATTCCAGAACTTATTCTTATTTGTCATTATCCCTTCAGTTAGAGATTTGCAGCTTGCTACTCGATAAAGTAAATCGAAGTGGAGTTGACAAAGGAAAATATATGGTTCTGTCTGAGAGTTCAAATAACAGAAATCTCACGTACTCCCACTGTACCGTCTTTCTTTGATACACATTTTACTGGTGACCATATTTGCTCAGAGTTCAATTAAACCTAAAGTTAAGATATCAATTTGTCATCTTCTTTTTAAAAATTCAGGAATCCGATAGGGTTGTTGGATTTTAAATTTACTATTGCTATCAATTCAATTGAATGTACACCATTTCTAGCTATTTTGGTCGTTTCCAGATGTGTGCTTGGTTCTTAATTAATAAATCAAGCAAAGCTTTTTATCAATTAGAAGGTGGTGTTCCTTAATATAAGTTTCGTCCGTTGGGTACAATTTGTTACAGGGTGTTTCAATGTCATAAATTCAATATCGGTCTCATAAATGGCTCCGATGCATATTAAGTTTGCTTTTGCTAGTTTACCCGATCTTGTTCACTTGGAAGTGTTTCACACTATTATCAAGGCATTGAACTAAATAACTATGTGCACTTCGCTTTTTACGATTGAGTTGTCTTCTCGCGTACATTTATGTGGCCTGCTATCAGGTGCAAAACAATAACCATATCACCGAACTTTTATACTTTTGAGACGATTATATGATTTACTTGATTAGTTGAAGAAGCGATACCAGCTTGCTCGGCAGCAAGTTGAAGTTTGATCAGATCATTAAGATAATTCGTAGCATATTTTAATTGTCCGATTGGTGCAGTAATGTCTTCAGTTCAAGGGCCTTCAAGAATCGATAAGGACCAGTAGGACGTCGTCTATATAAAATGAACTAACACCTGTTGCTTGATTAGGTGGTACTGATAAGCCCATGGCAAAAGGTATATGTTTATCTCAATCGTTAGGGTTTCCCTCATAACATATTATATTTTCAATACAATCCATCTTTCGACAGAGACCATTGGATCATTGGAATTGTCCTGGAACAGAAAACCTACGGGAAGATCCTATTGTTTTAATAAATTCTTTGATGAGACTGGATGTAAGGTTAGATTGCCTTGATCGGTAGCATTTATTTTTGGTATACCAGTTCTTGAAAATATTTGTAACATGCATCATAAGTCGATTTCTGTTACATTCTTTGGAACAGAAGGCTTCTGGCCATCAGGAGTCTTGCAGTTATTTGCACTTTAATATTAACTTATTCCCCTACTATAGGTTCGATGGGGCTTGTTGGCCTATTATATCCAACATTTATAATTTGGAAAAGTTCATTAAGTCAGGTTACAGGAGTTGTAGAATTTCATCAGATGGTTTCTTTTAGTTTGTAACTGGAATGAAACACAAGTATCGCAAAAATTTGCATATCATTTTCATGCTGGGCAGAATCTTAACCATTCTAAAGTTTTCTTTTTCCGCATTTGCCCACCCCATACATTGTGTGCGAGTTCTAACAACTGCTCTCTGCGCTCACGAAGAACAACTAACTGGCAGACGCGGTGCATCTAAAATCTTATCTTTATGATACAGGAACTTACTCTCAATCATAAAACCCTTTGATGAATTTTTGGCATCTTTCCAACATTTGGATAGACTTTCATCATTTTCTTGTGCAAATTGAAATTTATTTGAATCCGAAACTAAATCATTGTTGACATTACCACTGTCCATATCAGCGGCCGCGGTAGCCTAGGGGTCATGGTTTCGGATTCGTGGCAGGCGGTTTTCGTTCAGTCGCGGGTTCAATCCTTGGCTCGTAAAGACCCTTTGTATCAAAGGCGGTCACGTAGATCTATCGGGGCCGAACCCTGACAGGTGTGGTGTGGAAGTTAGGAGAGGGGTTACAGCTCAAATTCCTCGTCATGACCGATGTTCTACCACAAAATTATGAGGTCCAGCGCCAATAACCCTCGTGTTGCTTCCTATAAGTGCGACGGTGAAAACTAAGCAGAAACTAAGTCCATATCGGCTTTTAGTTAAATTATTTGCAGAATCAATGTCGCTGTCAAGGTATCATTATCAGCAGGATTGTTACAGTTGGCTCATGAGATAATTGGATTTCATCAACACTGGGATTATTTACATAACTTTCAAAATGATTTTGAAAGTTTGCAATCAAATCATTATAAACACTCAAACTTAAAATATCATGCACTAAATTATCTACCATTGAACACATAGTTGTGGGTATATACAACATTAGACTCAGAACACATAATTACTAAATTAACATTTATTAATGGTTCCAGAGACCTTATGCCCAAAAGCAGATTTTAAAATAACCTTCGCCACCTTCTGATAGTGTTCAAGTACCATACTGGTTAACTATAGATAGTGGGTTGCAATTACAACAGTTAAGGTTTGTTATCATTCTACTTGAATAGAGATTAAAAATCAATTTTATTTTAAAGAGTTTATATTTGTCAAAATACATAAAACATCTGTTGATATGATAATGTCAGGGAATGATTGTCTTTTATTATTCTGATCATTAATTTCATTACTGTGGTATAACGTATTTATGATTATTAGTACATATAACGTATTAACATATTTCACAATTCAGTTTATTTTTACAAACCTTACAAAGTGCTTTCTGCCAAAACAAGCGCTCTACGCTGATTTTAATTTTCCTTTTTCACAGAAATTTCCATATCAGCCTCTGATGATTCATGCTCTCGCAATTGCAAACTTAAACCCATACAGCTGGATTTGGCGTTGATTGAATGTTTAGGTCTCGTTGTCTGTGGGTGTGTTTTTCATTTCCGTTTGATAATGATTTAAATCTTTCCTGAATGATTTAGGATGGACTTAATATTTTTGATCATAAGCTGTGAGTCATCGTTTACAATTATACACATTAGCTCTTTCAAAGATCGTATTTCATTTGAGAGAAAATCAAATGTATACTCAAAATTGACTGGCTATCGTTATTACAGCTGTATTCTAATACTAAATCATTTGAATAACTCTGAATAATACAGAAGATTAAAGTATTATTCACGATTCTGGTTTCAATTTAAAAAGAACATAAATTTCAATTTGTATTTCAATTTTATCAAAGAGCTTTCTTAATCTAAAAATATCAAAGGTGTGCAGGGAAAAGATTAAGTTTTTTGCATGCATATATTTATGAGTCATGTTTGTATTGATATTGAAAACCTATTATCGCGTTAGGGCAGTTCCACCTAAGGTATTTTTTTAATAATTAAATTTCTCCACTTTCAGAAATTGAATTATTATCTTGATTCGACCTTAAACGACGTTCCAAAACTTATCTATTACGTAAACGTCGAAAAAATTCAGAAAGTTTCTTTTCGAAAGTTCACTGCTACTTTTCGTTCTTGTCCCAAGAATTATTGTTAAGATCACAGTATGGTTTATAGTTTCCTATCTGGTTTTAAATACCTATTTATTCTTGATTTCGATACAATTATTTTATCTTGCTACATCCATGGTGTTTTCGATTTCGGTTTGTTGTTTTGACTCATCATAGTGCAATTTTTGTCTTCATGGGAGCTAAAGCTCTTTTCTATTCTATAGTTAAAGTTAAAGAGATTTTAAAGAACATTTAGTTATCAACATTTTCTATCATCTTCAGTTGTTTATGGTATTGTTAAAGAAGTTCTCAAGTAATCTTTATCTTGATTAAAAGTTTTACTTCTCCATTGCTTAAATAACAAACAACTGCCTTGAGCAGTCTTCTTATACTTTATGTGTGTTCTTTTATTATGATGGAGGGTTCTTTATAGTGTCGTTTAATTACGAACATTCATTTTTCATTTCTTAATCATTTTATTACAGTGACATTCTACCGAATATAAACATACACAAACTACATAAGAAAAACATAGAATGGACTTAGTCCTTCAGCGATCTGCTGCTTATTAAGACTATTATGCCTTCAGGTGACGTCGTTTCTGCTATAGGCGCTGACGAACTCTACACAACTTTGAATATGTTTAAGCTAAATATGATTAAAATTAAAGCAAAGATCAATTATTAAATTGATATGTTTATCTAAATGTAATTAAAATTGAAGTAAACGATTAAAGTTGAGAAAATTTGGCCCAGTGCTCAAAGTAGTCCTATAAACATAAGCCCTTTGAGTAGTTAATGAGCAAATATGTTTCAAAACAGGTTTATGAATTCCCTAATAAGGGGAATGGCTTCAACCCTTGAACTCAAGTCCCTTGTGCAATGACTCCAATAACTTGATATATTAGGGAATACGATCAGGAATGGAGTTTATTTCTCAATAGTCAATCCTTACAGACAGCATTGGGTCCTAAGTCTCATAGCACCAATCACAGACTCGCAAGAAAACTATCACGCACTTCACATCATCACTCTTTCTATTTATCCGTTGTTTATAGAAAATTTCGCACATGCACAGAGGATGTACTTGGCCTAAAATCAATAACGATTGAACCACTAATCAGGGCTTGCTTTTAATGTGCTGTGGAATTATGTGGAGAGAAGCGACTTGATCCTGGAAGAAAGCAAATATTATTATAACAGAATGGAACCACTTTCTCAATTATTTTCTGTCAGCTTTACACAATTTGATCAATTTATTCTCTCCCGCTACTAAAAAAGGTTTACTAATTTTATTTGATGTTGGAAACTTATATAGTACTTTTATGGAACTATAGGTTCTTTTAAATATAGATACAAAATAATGGGTACTTTTGAGCCACCTTCGTATCTACTCAGAACTTAGTGACCAATTTTTAATATTTCAATTATTCCGTGACTTATTTCACCTCACATTTCCCCGTATTTGATATATGTATCACTGCAATGTTTGAAGAAAGCTGAGTAATAAAGAGCTCCAAAACATTCTAAGCGATCGCGACTCAGGTTCAGTCGAAGTTGCGATACGTAAGCTAGAACACTATGTCAAAACGGCGCTCGTTCAATTGATTTTAGAACTAATTTGTCCGTCGTTCACACACTCAGGGAAGCGAGAAATCTCTCAATTACCGTCCACATGATTAGGAATTGTTTACAGAGTTAAGAAAGCCTCTCTTTTTCATTACTGGGCCATTGTGCTTACAGATAATTCCAAATTGTCGACTTTTGTATGTGCAGGCTTCTTATTAAATTCTCAAGTCGCTTATTTCGATCTAATTCTGCCGCAGAAATTTTCAACAAAAAATTAATTTTTTTAAAATGTCTTTATAAAAAAATACCTCTTGAGGATGGACCATATTTCCGTTATTAACACTCTGTAGTCTTTTGTGATTTGAATAAAAGTTTCTCCCAATAAATGAAACAAGACTAATGTAGAAGATAAAATTATTGTAGAGTGAAGTGAATGGGTTTGAAACATGCTTATGCTACGAAGAATTTAATATAGTTTTAATATGGTTGTTAGTTGGTTGGTGGTAGAGATAGTGAACTGAAGTTATATAAATGTGAAACATTTATCAGAACAGTATTGAGTAAGGAGTTTTAGGATCTACAAAGGGTTAAAGATTCGACTCCTCATCCAATAAATTTTCTAAGAAATTGAATCTGATTGGTTGGATGATAAAAATATAACATTATTTTATTGGGTTGGTGCAAAATTATAAGGAGTTTCTTACACAATATTTATTATGAAAAAATAAACAAATATTTAACAGTAACATTTTTAAATGACGATTCTGAAGCGTAGTTACCATTTACTGCATGCTGTTTTTGTCTGGAATCTGCCACTGTCGACGCGCATCGTCGTCACCCCACCAAATCCCTTTAAGAAAATTTCCTAATGGATGATTCTGCTTGTGTCTTACCAAATAATTGCCTTCTCGCAGTGCAGGTCTTACGTTATTCCTTTTGGTGAAACTCCTGGCGAAGGGCGGAGATTTGTTTTCCTCAGGTTTTTGAAGAGAAACTATGATTCTTCAGAAACGAAGTTTGCTGCTTCGTTGCAGCAAATCGTGGAAAATTTGGAAATGTTCTGCTTTATTACTGTCGGTTGGTTTGTGGGTAAATAATCCAGCCAATTTTCATATCCTTTCAAGCTTTTTGAGGTGAAGAACTTCTTTGAAGTTTTTGGCCAGGATTCGAGTTGTCAAGTTTTCGTTCTCTTCCATGGCAGCCGAAAGAGCATGATAATCGATATCGGATGTTCGACCTCCTTTTGGCTTATCTTTCAAGCTAGTGTTGGTAGATTTAGAACGGGCAAACCATTCCCTGCATCGACTTTCGCTGATTGTTCATTTCTTCAAAAAGTTCGTAGAGATCGCGAAATGGCTGCTCTGCTTTTCATCCTTTCTCGAAGTAGTAAAGCATAATACGACGAATATGAATATGATTATCAATGTGCATTTTATAACTCAGAAGAAAGAATACTTTTTTAAAGGTTTATAAATATTGTAAATTTTTAATAGGTTTTTTTTTAACTCAAATTGTAATTTCGCCTGGGTCAAAAAAGTCTTTTTCTCACATTTTAAAGCGCTCAATTCAGCTGAAATTTTTTTTATACACGATTGAATTGGACGACGATACGATAATTTAACTATAATTAATAAAAATCAATTGATTAAAACTAATTACTTAAAGAATTAAATTTTACGCCAAGTTTCTCGCCACGTCGCCAAATGGTCACAAATCCGTCGTTACACACACACACACACACACACACATACAAATGGACAAATAGAAAGATGCCCACTCACACTGTGTATTTGGTTTTGAAACATGTCATCAATTTTCAATGCATTTTGAATTCTTTTACTTCTTTCGTAAGTCAATATTCGTTTACTTTAAAATGTTTAATTGAGCTAAAAATGTTTTTACTTGTATTTATTTTAGATGACAAATTTAATAAACGTCTAATAATAAAATATATTATTAAAACTAATTATTGAATAAATTCAATTTGACTCAACGTTCCCTTTTGCTCTTAAAATTTAAAGGAAAAAAATTATGTTACGCAAAGTGTGAAATTTGAAAGAAAACCCAAGTTTAAAAAACTCGTTTTTTTTACCGGAGTTTTTACTATTAACGAATAAGACGTCAATAAAAACGCCAGATAATAATTATACACCAACCCAACATTAATTGTTAGATCAGACATGTATAAGGATTCTTTCCGCAGGTAGAATAGGTTAGGGAATGACAGTTGGTTATTCATAGATTTCTTCGAATAAAACAACTTTGTTATCATCTCTGTGCGACTTCTTATTCATCGGATGTTGATTAGCGATTGCTTTATTTGAGATTAATAATGGAAAGAGAAACAATAAAAAGGGTTTACACACTAAACGCAACTTCACGGGTAAAGAGAATGTCTTGACTAAGTAACGAAATTAAGATGTAACGGAGAAAGCTAAGTAAATAACAATCTCACCTCTGCTGCAGTTTTTGCCAAAAAATAAAATAACAGTTCTGTACGTTCAATTATTGTGTTAGAGTAAGATTATCGACTGTTTATCATATAACTCTGCAAGAAAAATCAAACAAAAATGTACAAATTTACGAATGATCAAAACATCCCATCATACGAAATTATTTAATCAAAAAAATTTCTAAAGTTATCTTTAAAATAGTTAATTTCCTATTTTGTATATTTATATTTTTGTATAACGTTAATTTCGACATAGATGACAAATCATCTTGAAATGAGAACAGTTATTACATGGAGATTTTGTAAGAAATACAGTTCTCTCTCGATAAGTCGGCAGGTATCGGATTAGAGCACCGCCAAATTACTGAAAACGCTGGATTGCTGGAAAATCACTAATAATAACGTAACTAAACAGAAAAAGTTATGTATTATTGTATTAAAGTTAATACAGTACACGTAAAAAAAGTATCAAATACAGGAAATAATTAAAACAACAAAGATGCATTGCATTGTATTGATAACCTACATTATTCCTTTGATTTAGAAGGCCTAAAATAATGTCTGTAAGATTTGTGTGAGCGTTTAAAAATTCTAGAAAGGTAAAGTACTGGATTATACAGAAATCTTTAAAAGTGATCACTTCTTTGGATAGATTTCGTCCGTAAATCAACATTGTTTTAACACACAAAAAATACGATAATGTATAACATTTTTTCAATGAAAGTTCGATTACCTTAGATTTGCTACCACTTTAAATTGAATATTTAACCCTTTGGGTTGTATCACAGTAATTAGTTATTGTTAAATTAATATTGGGGGACATAGTGTTCATATATCAATAATTTAAACTCCACGACTTCACCAGTTGATGCCCTTTGACATCATTAGATTATAAAAACTGAATTTTTAACATTATGTGTTCACTTTTTCGAACTATTTTTAGAATAACAAGCTCTTTCTCATGTTTTCTTGTTTTTGTGTACTATGTGTCAGGGATGTATTTCATACTCTGTATTGCTATGTGATTCCGAGTCACTTAAGTGGATTATACTCTTCTTTGAAATTCATCGATATGGTGCTGGGACACCCTATGACTACGGGATCTGTTGCAATTTCCCCTTCCATTAACTTTATAGATTTCTTTCTGATTGTATTTCTGTTCCAAATTTCACCCAATCTTATGAAACGTGATTTATTTAGATGAGATTGAATTGATGAAGTGAAGTGGATAAATTACATTTGTAAGCACCGATAAAATGAGCTATAGAGAGTTAGATGGTTGGTGGTAGAACTAGTGAGAGTGACAGTGTATCAATGAGAACCTAGGAGAAATAGAAAAAAGGTCAAGGACTCGAATTCTCAATTATATATTGGATTAGAACTAGAACCGAATTGGTTCAATCAGATAAGTAAAATTAATCTTTAGCAACCTTTAGCTTAAGCGCTTTGAGGTAATTTAACCACAGAGAAAGGGATATTAAATATCGAACTTTAATATGCAGGAAAGTGAATGATATTAATTGGTTATAATTATATTAGGACTTGACTCTCCTTTCAATGGACTGTGTATTTGATTAACAAAACATTCTGTGTAACAGAAAAGGAAGCAATTAGCAACAGAGAGTCGTTACGACCCTGAATAATATAAATGTAATTGCTCTTTTAACAAATGACAGAAGGAACTTTGTTTGATATGATACATTTGAACTGCAGTTTTGCTTACATATCTCCTTACTTATACACGTCTGTAAAGGAGAGTTAGAAAAGGATCCTTGTAAAAGAAGCAATGTTGGTCATGAAAATCTTATAAATATATGGTATGTTCTTTATAGAAGTGTGACACACTGTTACTTTTATGTAATAGATTCCAGTTAAAAAGAGGCTCTAATAGTCTATTATTTTCGTAATATATTAACCTCTTTTCAGTTCGGAAAATTTTTTAGTAACTATTATTTCTGGAACCCCATGTCACCCTTCATTGTTTCTGGAATATTTATTGTGTATTTATCCGAAATATTTGTAACAAACAAGAAATCTAATTCCAGTGTATACAAAATTAGGCATGCAAAAAACCAGAAAACAGGAAAAATAGTGAATGTACTAACCAAAGAGATTAAAATATAATTTGTAGTCAAAGAACAATGGAATAAGAATCTTAAGTAAACCTTACATACTCAAATAAAAAAAAAGATAAAGGAAAAAATTTTTTTGCTAAAAATTAACTTTTTATAACGTAGTATATACTATATAATAGATGAAAAGATGTAGAAAGCGCGGAATTTAAATTATTATAGAAAGTGAAGATTTTATATAATTATTAATAAGGAACACAAAAAAGAAGAGGAAAAATGCACAAACATTAAATATCCAAGAATTTAAGAAAGTGGTTATTTGCTAAACTAAAAATACGGTTCACTTCATCTCTTGAATATTTGTACGAACCGTATAGGGGAATGAACAGAGTATCAGGAAGAAATGGAATCAATGGAATAGAATGAAGTGCTCACAAAATGCAGTAACTGAAAATAAGTGCCACCACCATAACTTGACATTGTGAAAAATCTCAGAGGTCTTAGTTTGTATTACAATGAAATTGTCAGGTGAAGGTTTGTTTTATCCATTGACAAACTTAATTATTCTAAAAAGAACGAGGAAAAATACTCTAGTATATTGATTTGGAATAAATATAAAAATATCCCTTCCCAAACGAGAATTCCTACATCAACTACATGTAATACCCTAACTAAAGGATACTTAAGAATTGAACCATTAAACGTTTTGCAGATAGCTTTACATGGAGAGAAAAACTGTCATTTTGATATTATTCCAGATTAGTATTAGTGAAGAACGCTTACATTAGGATACTAGATTAAACACTTTATAGAAACCAGGTACAAAAATATTTAAATCTTTCGTTTAGTAAGTTCTATTTCAGTTTTAATACTTCGAATAAAAATTAAGAGTTTATATTTAAAAAGGGTAATAGTAATCTTTCTGTCAGCTCTTTGAATAATATTTTATAAATCAACTAAATGTAATTGATCAAACTTCCAATCAGACATGCCTGATTTACTGAAATAAATTATATTTTTACATACAATCAGGATCAATTGAGAGATCGTTGAGAGCTATTGGAGGTTTGAGTAAATTAATAATGTTTTTTATGAAAGTTTTTTGGATCACTCTTTATTCGACAGATGGCAGCACTACAGATATTCTATAATAAATTGGAGCTTCTAAAACTTTCTTCAATTGAGGCATCTTTTACTTGAGTTAATATTTTTTCCACGACCATGAATTGAAAGTTAACAAAAAAGAAAGAAAGAAAGGAAAACAAATCGAATAATTAAAGAGTTTATTGATAATTTATCGAGATGAAATCATGCTAAAAAAATTGCTTCATGTACTTACGAACATACAAGAACAAAATAATGAGCTGGATGTTCCTGTTTACTTTCATTTAAATAATTAAATTTTGCTTGAATATTTTATTCTGAAGAACATGGAGCATCTTTCATGTTTTATGAAGCTTATTATTATTATTATTTTTAAAATTTTATGATCGTTATTGCCGAATATTTGGTTCCACATAATATACTTAGTACAAAATATCAATATTATTAGAATTATTTTGTGGAAACTTTCAAAATTCTACCTTATTCCCAAGTTAAAACTCTTTTAATTATTTTTTGGAAATCTCAAGTTATATAAACACTTAAAATTTGTGTTATTCTATAGTTCAATAAATTTTCTCCCAATGACAGATATTAATAATTATTAATGATATGGTTTATCAATTAAGTTTCCTTTTCCAGCATTATAATGTAAAGTGAAGTATTTTTGATAGTGTATTTCCAGATATTTCAACTGATCAATTGTAATTTTTAGAATTAAACAGTTGAGAAAGTTACTTTTCTAGTATGAATGTATCTATTGTTACTAAGCTTTTTAAAATCCATTTACCACTTCATCCCCCCCCCCTTATTTATTCTATTTTTAATGTCAAAACTTTCAATGTCATATTTTAACATAAGAGGGTTACAATTGTTTTTCTGATATTGCAAGTTCAATGATTCAACTTTTTAAGCAAATATGACGAACAATGTAGTTTTAAGCAGTAATTCATTGTTCAATAAAAATAGGCAATCAGATTATTTCTCATTTAAGAATATAATTGATATACTATTATTATACTGTAATAATCTTTATCCTCTCAAAAACCACGGTACTTTCTTTCGTAACAATATGGTTTGCGTCTAGACAAAATTGTCTATGAATGTCTAGACAATTTTTTAAATGTCTATGAATGTCTAGACAATAATTACTAAAATGTTTGGAGCCCACAAATTCAGATAAATGACCTCAAGCAAGGTAGCAAATAACATCTTAAGAGTCAGTTTAAATATATCATGCGCGATTTTTAATTTTTTTTTCTCTCTTACAGATGACAGCTCCACTTTCTTTCGGTGGAATAATATATTAATAAATTTACATTAATGATATTTTCCATTTTTTTAGTAGTAAGAAAGAAAAAGCATTTTTTTTAAATATTAATTTACATATTTTATGTTAAAGAACAAGTGTTCTTGGACTTTTAGTAGTAACACTATTTTATTCAAGCCAAAGAACAGATAACCATTAAATGAACCGATGCTTGTAATTAATTTGCTTACTTGAAAAATTCTTAGTATATGCAATGTAAACATATCGTTACTTTTATTTATGCGCAGGTATTTAAATTGTCGTTAAATATATAATTTTTAAATTTAGGTACTATTATTTTGAAGAATTTACTTAAAACTAGCTTAACTTTTATTAAAATATAAGATATATATATTTACTGGTTTTCAACGTAATATGAAACAGTTTCATAGCGTGAAATTTAAAATAAATCCTTGCAACTAAAATCGCTGATGTTTTTAATTCTTTGAGCATTTCAATTTAGCCGATAGATGGCAGCACGAATAAATCAAATATCTGTAGAGATGCAGTATTTTAGCTTCGGGAGGAGTTAGTGAATAAAATTACGAAAAACTAAAAACGTTAACTTTCTATACCTATTTTAAGTTCTTTTTCAAAATCGTTGAACATATTTCTCCCTCCTTAAATGTTACCGTTGCTACAGCAGCAATTATTCAATCTAGCTTTTTATCACACAGAAATATGTGTTGGAATAAATCGTGATTACGATTTATTAAAAAAAAAAATCATTGTAAATTGAATTTAAAGAGCCCTTTTTTAAATTTGTTTCAATTTATTATTTTTATTTGTATCTGTAATCTTTCAATTGAATAAATTTAAAATAATTGGGTCGAAAAACAAAACGGAATGAGTTGGATTTCGAAAAGGACATTAAAACACTGAAATATATTTATTCCCCGATCATCAATGACAAAAGTTAAATAATCAACGAAATTCGCAAAGTGCATTGAAAATTGTTTAAAAAGCTGAAGTTAGAGAAACTATTTCTTTTAAAATTGCAAATAAATATTTAAATTTTTTTTAAACTTAAATACTCTTGCGAATTATTCACAGAAAAAAACCTTGAAAATCAAATTCCGTTCCCTAAATATACATTGTCTAATCATACGATTGCAACTAATCAGCGAGGAATAATCTGTATAACCATGGATTTTCACTGTTGCTTTATAACGGTCGTCAAAAGAAAAAAGAGAGAGCGTGAAAGCGCAGATAGCACGCACGCACGCACACACACACACACACACAATACTACTACACACACACACACACACACACACACACACACACACACACACACACACACACACACACAGCACACACACACACACACACACACACACACACACAGACACACACACACACACACACACACACACACACACAATACTACCAACACAATAACAACACAATACGGTAAAACAAAGAGAGAGAGAATGAACAATCCTTAAGAGGGTCAAGTACGCGGGAAGTTTCGTTCGTTATTAACTATTTGCTAAGTGCACTAGCCATCCAATGAGCAACAGTTTTAGTGTGGATGATTTTTAAAAATTGTGATCACTTTTCAATTTTATTTTTTGTTTCAGTTTTAATTAAGAGCATTTCTAGTTCAAATATATTCAATTTAATAATATATCGTTTCTCTTTTAATTTTAATGGCATGTCGCTGATATGATATTGAATTTAATAATTTATTGTTTTACTTTAATTTTTAATAACATTTGGCTATACATTCAGTTTAATAATTTATCGTTTTAATCTTAATATCGAAAAATTTACTATTGTCCATTTCTAGATATTTCATCGTTTAATTTAATTTATTATATTTAATTAAGTAGCTTAACAATACTAAATAAAAAAAAACCGCTCTGGGGTTAAATTGTCTTCTTGCAAAACTTGCTTAGAACTTTTTTTTTTTATTAATTTTACTAATTTTTAACGTCATTATATTTTCACGTCGTCAAAACGGTTTTTCTTCATTCATTAAATTCTTTGTTGATATAAATAATTCTTTTCAAATGCTCTTTAATAATAAATATATTTAGTTTAGGGTTTATTTATTTAATTCGACTTCACAACTTGTTAGATGAACAGACTCCTATTGTTAGTCGAGAAGGTAGTGTATTATGTGTGTTTTTCTTTACAACTGAAATGGCCTTATCCAATCTTGCTAAAATGTGGATCCAGAGAGATTTTCTGCGTTTGAAAACAAATATTTATTATTATCACTAATTTTTTTTTTTTACCATTACAAAATTAGAATAAATTGGAAAAGGAGCGCAAAGCAAAATGTACGTTTGCGCGGCGCATGCGGCTTACGGCAAGTACGGCGAAGCAAAAGGTGGCGCAGCGAAAAGCGTAAAGTTCTGAATTAACAAAAAATTTCTGCCTCCATCATCCAATTATTGGAATTTAATTATTTTTACTTCAAAAGGAAAGGTAATTATTCAATTTCGTTGTGATACAATTTTAATTGGAATAACATTTTTTTGCATATGGATTCTTCTGCTTATTTTAACTTTATCGTTGGTGTTTTTACTTTGTCATTAATCAATTTATCTACAGCATCTTTTCACTTTTATCAATTGAATGTAAAAGTAATATTTCAACAAATTTGTGAGAAGCAATTCAGATACATATTGCCATTTGTATATTATATAAACATATACATGTACTAAAGTCTTATTAATTTTTGGCTTTCTGTTGTTGGTTGCATATAGTTTTAAATTATTAATAAATTACTATATTTTTACTTTCTATTAAATTGAAATTTCACCTATGTTGCATTGAATTTGATATTTGAGATATTTTTTTAAGAATCATTAAATTGTTCTTGCACCTATATACCGTCTGTTTTTAACAATTTATTTCTGGTTTGACACTCTCGTTTATAGTTTATTCACAATTTATCTAACACAACTCATTATTTTAAATTAAAATTATAACTTAAAGTAATAAATCTATTGAATAGTTATTTGCCAAATATTTTTGATTTGTAACTCATATTTGATTAAATTGTCACCACAAATAAGAAATTCGAGCGGAAGTACAACTTAACAAAAAGTTCTGTTGAAGCTTATTTCCTCTTTAGTACTGCTACCATTGATTTGTTGAAAATATATTTTCTATAAATAACACAAAAATACTTACCACTGGATAAGAGTAGAATTCCATTCATTTCTTGATAGGTGCTGAAAAATCAGATATTTACAAAGTTAAAAGTATAATTTTAGTGAGTGAAGCTCATTACACGCGAGCTCGCAACCTGACCTTCCTAACACCTAGAGGTAAGAAAAGCAATTTCTTCTCCAAATCTCGGAAAAAAAAAAGAATTTGCTGAGAACTGAATATAATTGTGTTTTTTTTTTTTTTTCAAAAAAAATTACTTGGAAAGAAGACCTACGAAAATATTAAATGGGAATTGATGCTTCGATTAATTGTTATTATATCGTTTAGTAGCAATACGAGAGCATGCGTGAAATACCGATGTCCTATTACCCATCTCGTCTGTCGTTTTAAAAGCCCCAAGATCTTCGCTTGAGTTCAAGCACAGACTACCCAATTAAAATAGTCAGTTATATCCAAAATAGCTTTATTTACTTCCTGAAATAAGTGAGAGTCTCTCCTTAAAGAGTATCCTACCTGCAGGAGTTCGAGTACCAATAACTTCTATAATCTATCAAAAATTCTCTTACCGTAATACAGTGAGAGTACCTCAAGAATTTGTTCTGACAGAGTTTAGTCCTTAATCTCACCAAATCTCTTCTCACACACTTGAATGCTTCATGCAGATCACGCTCTAACAATTTCTTATTATCATAACGTTAATTAATCTTATTCCAACCTTCCTCCATCCTCTTACCTCTGTTTTGTTCCATGGCACAAGAACTAAAGTGGGTTCTCCCAAGGCCTCACTCATTAAGCTTCAATTTTTTACATGTGAACTTTGGGTTTGCATAATTGGAATGAGTTGTTTGAATCAAGTAGCTTCCAGTGAAAAGTCCTTAAGTTTAATTGGAGGGAAGTGTATCTGTCGCTACAACTGGAGATTTGACCTCTTAACTGTGAATCACCTCACATGAGTGACTTTCGGAGTCTCGAAGGATTTTATGCGCTTTAGACCCGCCAATTGGGTGAATTAGTATCATAAAACTCCTCAAATCCAGGACATAACGGAAAAGTTCCATCATGAATCCCTGAGACTACACTCCACAGGGCACCATCCCTCGAGAATCATGCCAATAATTAGAATGTATGTAGTTTAAATTGAGCATTGAATTCAGCAGCATTCTATTTTTTTTTTTGGCACGAAAAAGTTTAAACTCAAAAAACTCTATCAAAAATAATGTCCTAGACACGCACATTACTTATTAAAATTAAACAAATGCATTCTCCCAAAGAAATAATAAAAATGTTACATCTCAAGCTCTCACATATATTCACAGCCCTGAAAAAAAAAAAATTAACACATTCCACCAAGCCACTTTAAACTTCCTATAATGCACTATTCCTAAAAAATTAAAATAACAAATAACAAAAAACCCTTCTTCCTCCCAAAATAAATAAAACCATCACGTCATAAAAGAGTCTGACTCTTTCCATTCTATCGTCATCATCAACCTTCCCTTTACTCACCTCCTCTTCTTTCCGTAACCGAATGAACTAAACTGCATCTCTGAGTTACAACAAAAATAGAATTTTCTGGTTTTATGGGTTGAGAAAGACGAGGAGCAAGAATGAAATTGACGCATTAAATGTAACCATCCTCTCCCCTCTCCCATCTTATACTTCTCTAACTTCACTTCCCTTACTCCCCATCAAAATGAATAAGTCCCTGTTGTCCACTTAAAAGCTCATGTGCTGCAGACGGGTCTTCGTTTCCATGTTCAGGGTCTTCTAGGTGAAAATTCACGGCTGGGGCATTTAAATGAATCAAATTTCAAATTATTTAATTTAAGAGAAAGGCACCAATTTAAATGATAAATTCCTTATTATGGCATCATTGATAGGTTCCTCGTATGTAAAGGTGTATTAAGAATTAAATCGAAGACAAAAAATTTCCAATGGTATTACAGCATCGCTTTTTAAGAAGTAAATATTCCCTTGCATTCTAGATAAGTATTTCTTTTGTATGATTTCATAATGCTTTTATAATAAATAATGTTTATTTTAAGAAAAAGCAATAGGTCATAATTTCAATTTATCATTTAAATGTGGGAAAAGTCCACGTTATCCTTAGTGGTCACAGACCACAGCCGGCGTTTTTTTCTGTCGAATCGTGAGTTCGAACCCTTCCTTGCCAGTTTATTAAAGACTCGCCAAAGGTAAGGACTGATGCACGTTAAATCTGGTCGAGTCCCAGGTCCTCCTGCTGGCGGAGAGTGGAAGTTAGAGGAGGAGGCAAAGCCCGTTCAGGTGCCGTTCTAACACTTGACCTGAGTGCTCAGAATTACGTGATCTATCGGCAATGAACTCGTTGTTTCTCAGTGCCGCCTTAAAGAAGCATAATCATGACTTCATTAACCGATTTCACCGCCAATCTCCTGGATGCGTCTGTCTCTCTAAACAAAATGGGAACGATACTCTCTCCTTCCCGATGGCGGAAAACCAAGGGCGTTTTGATTCAAAGCATGCTTAAGTGCATTGAAGTAATTGCTCAGAATAATCGCAAGATTACTGAAAGTTTGATTAATACTAAAATATCAATTGCTTGTTTTAAATAAATAGTTCTAAAATGTCTTTTATAAAGATCATATAGCATTAAAATAGCTTTATTTAGCTATTAATCTACATTATAGCTTGGTTTCCAATATCTTTTTTTGATAGCACATGAATGATGGGCAGCATGTACAGAGTGTATCACAGCATTGTGTATAAGTAGAATGTATATATTTTTATATGTTATGTGTTTTAAGTATTTTAAGTATATTTTGTAAAATATCTGAAAATTCAAACAGCATTATTGTTTCAAGAACTTGAGTTAAAGACATTTTTTGCAAGAGAAGCGATGAGTAAATTTTTTTGAGAAGGGACTGTAAGCCGAATGCATCCGATAACCTATGCCCTAATACATCAAACTGCGTCCAATGGTGGAATGCTGCCCAGGTTGTTACTCAGGAAGGTGGAGTTGTTATTATTGGTAATAAAACCAAGAAAAATGGTAGAAATGTGGAGGGGGCACCGTGTGCAAATCTTCTAGAGAATTGGCAATTATGACTATTTTCACCAGCTGTTGTACCAAAGTTTCGATCATGCCCCTGAAGAATTATAAATATTCACAGTTGAATATGTATGCTACAAGAGAGTCGTGGCGTGGCTGTGGAGAAGATATAAGAGCACGCGCGCGCGCGCGCGCGAAGGGTTGTTGGGCATTTGTGAGCCTGTTCTTCTTCGAACATTATTCTGCCAGGTTTCTGCAAGAGTATGGCACCTAAAAGGGTATATAAAATTAAATAAATAGCCCCGAGCGTATGGAAAACGGAATGAGACGGTGAATTGTCAGTAGACTAGAGGCAGGTCAATCACAAGCACAGATGGCTACAGAGCTGAATGTAACGCCCAGGGTCATCTTGTGGGAACAGTTTCAGGACACTGGATCCATATCGAGAAGATTAGGACAAGGTCAACAAAGACCCGCACCGACGAATGAGGAATGCTATTTTGCACTTTCAACGTAGCGACATCTCACAAAGTCTCTTCTCTGTTCCGTGAGCCGTATGTTAACAATTAGAACCCGAGTTTTACGGTTCAAGGTAGTTCTGAAACCTTAGTGAGAGAGGGTTGCATGCTAGAAAACCCGTTATTGTGACCCTGCTCAGCGTAGCAACACAAGAGAGCGAAGTTTCGGTAGAATAACATGCGCATTGGATCAGTGAAACACAATGCTTCTTGCAGAGTAAGTCGAGATCTAGCTGGATACTGATTAGCTGATATTCATATATTTCTGAGTATAGACCCTGGAGCATGACAATACCTCTTCCCTATATAGAAAGAAAAAAATTGCTTATTGCGAAGGTGGAGGTGTTTTGTTTGAATAAGCATAATGTAGGCATGCAGCATACTCCTGTATGTATTTACAAAGGTTCATCATTGATTGTTTTGTGGTATGTGGAGGGGAGATCTAGAGCCTTCTACCGAGTGTCAATATAACTCTTATTAGAAATACTAAGAATGAACTTTAAAATGAAAATTTGCTTATTAAACATAGGCTTTAATGTAAGCTTTGGTGCATTCTTATTCTGTACAACGATATACTGTCTGACAAAAATATTTCGTCATTTTTTAGAAACTGCAAAAAATTCCTCATTCAAAACATTATTAATATTAATTTTATTGAATATCTTATATTCTTCTTATTGACAAAAAAATACTTTTTATTTGACCTAATAAAATAACATTATTATTAAATGTAAATGCATTGAAGAATATTGTACACGTTTTTGGAAATCGAGCACTTTACGATTATCTGTGGAAATGCAATATATTAGCAGAAAATTATTTTATTAATCCAAATGAAATATTAATGACATCCTCAAGTATTAATGTGTTATTAAGTTTTAATTACAGTAAGAAAATTATATAACGGATTGATTTTTCCGTTAAATACATTCATTGCATTTAGACCATACCGAAGATAACATACGCATAAATTTAAAATATTTTGTTTTCCCATTTTTCAATGATAAATTTGTTTCTTTTATATTACATCTCACTTACATTTTGAAATAAAGCTGCTATGAATTTTGATCAAAATGAGTGTGGAAAGTTTAAAACATGCATTTATGTGTCATCAAATAATTATGTAATATAAAAATATATTATTTTCTTTCACTTCACAAACGAAAAGAACTTTGAGGTAGATTCCAATATATTTTAATTATTCCAATATATATGGCGATGGAATAAATAATAAAGTAATATTAATTTGTTTGAAATTTTAAGCGAATCTTTCAAATATAGAGTTATTTTTAAGGGGTTTATGGTTTTAATATATTATACAGATAACAGAGAGCTTTTAGAATTAAACATAATGAAATATATAGACGAGGTAATTAATGTACTTTCCGATATAATTTATTGAAAATACTATAACCATACCTCTCATGCCACGTGGAAAGGCAATTTTTATGATTCAAACGGAATAATACTTACTCTTGCAATTCTTTTTACTTAATTTCCGGTAAGAATTTTAAAATCTTCGATCGAGGAAACTTCTTCATTTCATGAAATCAAATTTCCTTTCGAATTCTCTTTCTCCGCAACACCGTTTAAGCTAATTTAATTCAAGAGCAGAAGTTGACATTAAACATATGCGAAAAACTACTTTCATACAGTCATTGCAGCTCATTTTGGAAGAGATAAAAAGCAATACGTAACTGAACGAAGCATACCAG
>BMAW01035321.1:0-11211 GCA_019974015.1 Nephila pilipes | reverse complement strand
TCAAACCATTTATAGTTGTATTGGTAATATTTTTGTTACTAAGGCTTGTATACGCCTAATGTCAAAAAGCTTAATTCTGGATGATAATTTCGAACACATTTCCAGACACAAATTAGGTCCAATTTTTATGAAAATTTGCGACTTTGTAATACATATTACATTCATTTATGATGATGTATTCATAAAATTTAGGAACATTAAAAATACACCATTTTTCTCGGGAATATTTTAAGTTTAAATACCATTTATCATTAGAGTATAGGAGAGAAATCACGGAACTCATTTTACACCAAAATAAAGGGATTGATTAAGAGAGAAATTAGCAATATTATAAAATATTTTTACGTTCTAAAAGATAGTGAAGTCAGAACGTAAAATTAATGTTCGAGTGCTTTGCTTTTGGAAAACAGTTTTCCCATTTCGGTTTCTATACATTAACATTAAGCGAAGACAGCCTAAAGGGTATAATGAAAATTTTAAAATACACCGAGATAGGCCAGTTGAATTTCAAAAAAATATAAAGTAATGCAGTTCATATTAAATAAAATTATAAAATGCTATTTTCGCATGGTATAATTTCTAACCTTACACTTAAAACTGCAATCCTTGTAGTAATTTATTAAGTCAAGGATATATATGATTCTACTTAATTGCTTTTAAATAGCTCTTTATATTCGCATTTGAAACATGTTTCTTATTAATATTATGTACGCAAATATTTATAAAAAAAAACTTTTTGATTAATTTAGTGTAGAGCTTGTTTTTGAAAATTAGTCACTTATGGAAAACAAAATATGAAATTTTGTTCATAAGCAAGAAGTTCCAACATATGTATGAGATTTGGATATTAAATAATGAGACTGATCCTGCTTCAGAAGCATGCATGCTCCAAACGACCGACAGCTGTTTAATATGAAGCCTTTTCTTTCAAATACCGAGCCTATTGGTTCGAAAACCCAAATATGATAAGTGAGCAACGAATTGTTGTAAAATTTTATATGAAACTTGTGAAACCGCTATTGAAACTTTTAATTCATTGAAAGAAATGCAAGGCAATAAATATTTATCGCGTGAGCGTGTTTTTAAGTGGTTTGAGCAGAGATGATAAGGTAGCAGAGAAGATATTGAATATGATTCATGCCCGGATTGTTCTTCCACGTCAAAAACGGATGATAATATCTAAAAAATCAGTAATCTGGCTCAGTCTGAATTTAAGTTAATTATTGGTGCGATTTCTAGACTGAGAAATTGACAAAGAAACCTTACGGTAAATTGTTCCACCAAGACAATGCACGGACGCTTTCCATATTATCTGTCAAGAGGTTTCGAGCCAAGTACTGCATCTATTGTTAGACCATCCACCTTATTCGATGGATATTGACCCATGCCACTTCTATCTGTTTCGTATGGGGAAATCTGTATTAAAAGGAACAAGATATAGTCGTTGGAGCTCTGAAAGAGAAAGCGGCTCGTGTTCTGAAGGAACTGGCAGAAGAAGAGTTCCAACACTGTTTCGAACAACAGAAGATTTGCATGGAGCGTCGTAGAAATAGAAGAGAGGTGTATATTGAAGGTGATAATAAGTAAATATGTATAACATCAAAATAAAATGTTTTACAGCGTCAGCCTCATTATTTAGTAGCCAAGTCTTGTACGTATACAAATATAAAGACGAAAATTATAAATTCGAAATTGCAAATTATAACAATGAAAATCAAATTAAGTAAATTGCACTGATGACGTAAATATTATTGGTAAGAACTTTCTTTACGACAACAATAATTATTTGTAGATACGGAACTTTAAGAATAATCGACTCTATATAAGAAAATATGCTAAGTGTTAGAACTTTATCTAATATTTGAAATTTATAAAACAGCAGAGTGTAATTTATGGTAGACGTGTATCATAGTGAAGTAAATCTGAAATGTGCTGTAAGTACAAAGACTTTTTCTAATGACACTTTACCCACTCAGGATATATTAGGGAGATTCAAAAAGTAACTGTGTTAGGATTTGGGAATGAGATAATTCATATAATAATGTCGATTGATGAGTTTTACTTTTTCTAGGGAGTCCATAAGTATGTTGCCTATTGCTTCCCAAAAACTCATTGCCAGGAACTTTTCGACCGATCATATCTTCTTCACTTTCTTTGGAGAAGATTAACCGGAAGAACCCCGTTGCTTTGAATGTTGCTTAGTTTCCACAGCATCTTTATGAACCCAGGTCTCTTGAAAGTGACAACACGACGCAAAAAGGAAGACAACAACTCCACAATTCAGAAATGAAAACTAAACCATGAATTTGTTACATTTACATTGTTACATTTAGTTTGGAGTTATTTAATAGATTACGTCACACAATGGAGATACCGGTTTGCCTTAGCAACGCCATTTTTGGCCGAAAAGAAGAACATTTTGAACCACCATTACAGGACATTTCATTTCAAATCGGAAATTTAAATGTCGGGCAAATATTCATATTTGCAATAAAATATATAAAAAAAAAAAGAATGTTCAACATGTATCGAATCCTTAGAATTAAAAGTGAATTGAGGTCGATTGCTTAAGTTTCAGTTATTAAATTTCCTTTGTTTTATTTTTGAAAACAATATATGATACTGTCAATATTTATTAAAATCGGTCATATTAAAAAATAACCATACATTATCCACCAGTTAAGAATTTGTATTCAAATAAATTTGTAAGATATTTTTTATTTATATTCCTGTATATATCTATCCGAGAAAAGTTTAATTACATTCTTAGAGAAGTAAACTTCCATATCCAATGTTCTATGAGGTAAATCTATATCTCATTCAATAGATCCGATTTAGAATGATTTTTGACCACCAGTATATAATTTACGTGACGTTTGTTCTCTGATGATTCTAAATAGCATAAATATTAAGGTATCCGACTACGTTCGAAGCAACTATTTCTTAAATAAATAATTGACTAAATTTTCACCACATTTTTATAAAGATTATGATTCAAAATAATTGAGAAAAGGACAAAAATACTACATTTATTAAGCAAAATCTAATAAATAAAGGAATTTAAGCAGAAATTTGGTGAAATTCGACCCAAACTTAACACACTGAGCATGAAATTCTGCTGCATTAATTTAAATATAATTTTTGTGATACACATCTATGACATAGGGAACACAATGAACTAAAATCTAAGAAATTTACTTAAAAAAACTTCGTGACAATTTCAGTTCCAATTTTTAACGAATTTACCAATACCATCGCACAAAAATAGCTTTAAATTTAAAATCATCAATTTTAATACCAAGTTCTTTGTTTACAGGTTGAACAATATTAAGAATAATAAACAGTTTAAATTTTACATACCTCAATTATAGTTTGTGAAATCATGTTTTGAAAAGCAACATTTTTAATAAATCGTGTTTTCCAGGAAAATCAATTTAAGTTTACATTTGTATCTTACTAAAATATTAAAAAATCCAAGTATTTAAAATCCTCCGCATTTATAAGTCACGACTTTTTTTTTTGCTCTTATGCAATACTTTTTTTTCTTTCTTGATGCCCGATTTTTTTTCTGTGGTCTGTTTAGTTTCAGGCAAAGAATGACGCTTTGAATAATCGATGATATTTTCATCTGTACTGTAGTATTGTTGCAGTATGTGTATTGATCTGGAATTATTTCTAATTCCTCTAAAACTTTTAGTAATCCATAAAATCCATTATTAAATTTCATTATAATTTTCATTATAAAAAGTGAGCTTTGAAGAGAGACCAAATTTGGAATCTTCAACCAACTTCGGTTTATTTTTGAGACATGAGGGGCACAATAAACTGTAAAAGCACTGATTAGTATGTCTAAAGCTATTATACGATAGCTGGACAATGTTTTTTTCTTCATTTGGTCATCATCAATCAAATGTTTGTCAAGTTTTTTAGCACTTGTAGAAACGGCAACATTCCCATCAGAGTCAACTTTCTTACTTACAGTGTATCGATTATCATGGAATTTACGTCTCCTATTACGACTGCAACTTGACCTACTTTTTTAATATTAAAAAGGAATACTTTGTTTGATAATATTTCAGAAATAAGACATTGATTAATCTATGGAAAATGATTTACAGTGTAATTTAAGTAGCACATAAGCAGTTTCTATTTCTAAATGGGAGATGCAAGCAATGTGAGATGTTTGCCTATTGCCATTCTCTTTCACAAAAGTTCATGAAAAATAATTTAATTTTATGGTTTGCTTATGGAACGTTTCATGAAAAATTTCACTATAAAAATTACACATTATTTTACATAAATTACTGTGAAATTATGAAGAATCGTCAAACTCCGGGTCTTTTAAATGGTCTTAAATTGGTACTTCCGGTTTGGTTGACAACTATGACGTAATTTTTAAATCGTTATAATTTCGCTTCTTCTTATTCTAGATTCAAGACAAAAGTAGTTTTAGAAAGCTAAAGAGTTGGGTTTTAAAACAGTAAAATAAAAAAAAAAATGTAAATTTTGGCTGAAAATCATGTTTTAAAAGTAGTCAGTCTTAACCGTAACTCTTGGTACCTAAGATACTCGAGTGTTTTAAAGAAAGACCTTGATGGATGAAAACAAATAAAATTGCTCTAGAAACTTTGAAGGTATTAATTCTTTGCAGACAAAATTGAACTTGATTCTGCTTCATTTAATACTAACAATGATTCTAATAATTAGTTTCATTAAGGTTTAAATAGTTGAATGAAGTAAAAAAATCACATTTTTCATTTGAAAAAAAGAGTAAAGTCCGTGTTTTGTCACCAAAAAGGCTTTTAAGTCTTTATCCACCACATCACATTAATAGATATTTTAAAAAATATACTATGTTTTTCCATATAATATCCGAACTTTGAAAAGTTACTTTTACAAAACTAAAGAATTTACAACCTTTTTGGAAGTTCTAAATTAAAAATATCATTTTTTTTTTACAGTTTATAAAATTATATATGTTCAATGCACTCACCATTAGAACGATTTGAAGTACGAATGATACCCAGTGGATAATAGAACCAACTATAACTTCCTCTTCTAAATGTCGAAACCGCCAAATCTGTAGCATTTGCAAGCAAGGCTAATAACAAAAGACTTATGATAAAATGATGGACCGAAAAACTTTCTCTTCCGATATCACACAAACCATAATAATCTTCGGAAAATCGCTTTCCATTTCAATGGTAGCTGTACTCCGTTTATGGACATTGTTTCGTTTGATATTACAATTTACATGAAACGCCACTTCGTCGTAAGAGAACGCTTACGTATGAAGGAATCGTTTTTGTAGAGCTCAACAAGTGCAAACTTTCAAAAATTAATTATCTACTCATATTTTTATTATTTTGGGTAAGAGCGTTTGCCTGTTGTAACTTGCATGATTGGAAAATCAATCGAATCCTTAACGTTTTTCAGCAATCGTATCTGTTCAAGGATATTTAAATGATAAATTTGTTCTAAGATGCTAGGTTGGTCTCAGAGAAGATAATGGACTTATCCTTAATCAGAAGCCTCCCAAGAAATGCAGATTTAAGTCACTTTGACCTTTTTCTCTAGGGTCTACTTAATAGATAAAAAAAAAATCTCGCTTCTACTCGGGAGCATTGATGACCTGAATACGATAGTAGCTGCAACCATACAAACTAACACCGGACATGCTGGAACAGTGTGAGATGCGTTAAGATAATCTCTGGTACTAGTGATATTCATCATTTATTCTGTTATAAACTTAAAGTGTTATTTTTACTTTAATTTGTCCCCCAAAAGTTGTAATTCCTTTAGTTTTGTAACAGTAGTTCTTTAACGTTTGGATATTCTTTTGTTTCATATACTTAGTTGAAAATTCTGATTTATTATAAATTTCTTTAAAAGGCGTTTGTGGGTGTAATGCATTATATTTGTTTAAATAAACTCATATGTGCTATTTTTAATAACTTTTCAGGTAATTGTATTTGAAAAGAAGAATTAATGTAAAAATTGTAATTCCGAAGTTCTAGTCCTATCTTGTAAACAATGTTTTGAAGGGATTGCAGTAATTCTGCGTTGTTGTGGTGTACTACTCCTCTTTTCTCTAAGAAATTAGGCCCTCTGTCTAGACTTACTTTAATCTAAAAAATAAAATTGAGCTAGTATTCTTAGAGAATATGCTCCATAAGCAACTGGCTAAAGCAATCAGAGCAGGAAAAAATTTCACATATTTATTCCTCAGCTACTGCAAAATGTGCTTAAAAAGGTGAAGAAAAATTACTGATTCTAAAGAGTTTTAGTATAAAAATTCATATTTTTTTATTTGCGTAAAAATATCTCTTTCATTTTACTACTTCTATTAAGATTTGCTATGATATTAAGAAAATATTTTAAATTATTCGTTAGAAAATTTACTATTTTTTTTTCCTTTTATTTAAGTGTTTATTAACTTTTCAACATCTTACTAGTTAATGGTATCTTATAGAGAATTATACAACCTTCCATAAGCAGAACAAAGTTACTTAAAATTTCCTCGTCCGTCCTGGTTTAAATTACTTGTATATCTTTCATGTCCTTTTTAAGAATGCTTCAAGCAAATTATACAATTTTGGCAAAGTATTTTTTTTAAAACGAAATGTTCATTGTTGCATGACAATAAATATTTTAGCTTTCATCAAGATACTCTTTCTTCTAAAATTTACAAACTTACTTCTAATGTAGCTGACTTTATGTTAATACTTATTTCTGTTATTCTCAAAAATTTTAACAACGTAATTATTAAGGATACTGTACACTCTGAATTATAAAATTGCATGAGTTAAGACATTGTATAAGACCAATATGACATTGGCATTAGCTGTCAATCTGTTCTTTAAAAGCTCAAGAATTATGTATAGAGAGCTTCATTAACATCTCCAAAAGTTCAAATTTAGATTTAAATGAAAGTATAATTCTATTTAATTTAATTTCTGAGGAAATTGGTCCAAAATTTAAAGCTTAAGAGAAGCTAACTTTAAAGTTATATTCTCAGTAATAAAGTATATGTATGCTTAGCTCTCGAATTACGGAATAGATGCGAAATTGAAAAGTCAGGTATACTTAAGCAATATCAAACGAGATATGAGACTCATAAAAATAGAAAGTTGTGTTCACCTAAGCTATACTCATATAAAGTGACTTTTAAGAAGGCAATGAAATTCAATACACTGTTACGAATCCGAGCGGATGCTTCCCTGTAGCATTTTTCTTGTATGGGAAAAGAAACATGAGATATATTTCATCAGTCAACCTAGGAAAGTTCGAGTAATGACTCCTAAAACACGGGAAACATTTTGGTGCCTTGGCGAGAAACTTGATGACTTTACTGACGAAAGAAGTTTTTCGAAAATGCTGGAAACCAGTCGATATCTCGACTGGGAAGAGAGTTACGGACTTTTCCTGGATTTTTCCTGTAATATCACACTTGGCCTGAGTGGGTATAAGAGGAAGAGATGCGCAGTTGTTCGGGAAATCGATTGGAGTCGGTCGACGTTTGTTGAACTTATCTGCTGAGAAGTTATCAGTAGCGTAACCGAATGAATCTGCTATGAAGCAGCCTGTAATCTCCCGGAAACTCTCGGAGATATCTTTGGAAGTGCAGAGTATTACTACGGAACTTTGTACGTAGCTCGAACTAGTAAGCTGGTGAACTGAACGTTATTATAAATGCTATTTTGCATGATTATTGTGTTCCTGTACTTGTGTCGAAAAACATAAACATAAATTAAAAGTATTCAGGTGCAAAAGATAATAAAAACAGAAACATAAATTAATTAAATAAAAACTTTCTCAAACTAGTAACATTCTGTACGAACGAAAACAATATAACAATTTAAGTATCAGTAAACTTCACAGCACTGCAATAACATAACAACCTCTGTAATACTTGAAATAACAGAGGAGCCAGACATTTTAGTTATATGTAAATGTATTTTCAGACGGTCTCAATTTAATCACTTCGATTAAGATTAGAAGGAAAAGAGATATCGGAAAATTTTAATTACGATATTAGACGTGTGCTTATGGTAAAACGGAAGTCCTGACTCGGACCCATCTATAAAACTAAATAGATAAGTATTAATTTCAAATAAATTTGTAAGGAACGCATAAGAATTTTACTCAACAATCGTGATATGCATCTAGATTTTTGATTATTTTATCAAGGAGAATAAATATACGTCGGTAATTTTATTCTGTGATTGTTTAGACTGTTTAATTAATGACTAAACGTTATTAACTTACGATGGCACAAATTAGTGATAAAAGTGAAACCAATCTGCAGATAATCGAGTATTTAAATAGTATAATGCTAAGCAATCAAAGTAATACCCAAACATTTTTTTTTATTCTCTTGAATTAACCGTGTAAAAGCTAAACTGTGTAAATTAAATACCGTGCAAAACGAAGGATAAAAGTATTAATAAAAGACGAGCAAATAAGGCATTTGGGGAAACTGTTTTATTTTCTGGCTGAATACTGCAACTAATAATAAGTATGGAGTGTAATGAAATAAAACATATTCTTATTGGGGCGTATTTTGACAAGAAGCGCTATATCATGAAATTACTTAAGGCAGGTATCTAAAAATAATTACGATGGATATTTATTTACTTGTTCACAATTTCCACGAAATTTCAAAACATTTTGGATTGGAAACAAAAACTTATACAAAATGTTAATAAGGTTCTTTTTGTAGAACGCAAATGTAAACTATGGTATGATAGTTATTTTTGTTTTTCTTTTGTTTTCCAAATTTGAGTTAAGATTTAGCATAGAGGTTAATTCAATAATAGAAAATGAAGAGTACCGAGTTTTAAAAGTTATACTTCATAAGAAATTAGTGCATATAAGGATATGAATATATTCCCTATAGCTAAAATATATGTGGTTCAGTGTAGCATTCTAAGATGATTGTTAATTGAGTCAGTTGACTAAAAATGTTATATGGCAGCACATGAAAAACTCACATTATCATGTACTATGATCTGGAAGAATAAGAGTAGAGTTAGTGTCGGAGATGGTAAAAGATATGATCCATGAGTTAGAGTTATGTAACATTTTGTGTTTTCCCTGTATGTGTGAATGATTTAATAAAAAAAAATTACACCAAGGATATGATACAACATTTGCGCATTCTCCAGAAACGTCTAGACACTAAATTCATAACTTAATTATGATATTCTTAATGACAAAAACAGCAAAAAAAGAAAATTAATGAAGAAATATCATTTTTAAGGAATATGTGATAATAAATAATTAAGAAATAATAGATCACAAAATCCATGCAATTTTTAATAATGTGATTTATTTTTTTTTTAAATAAATAAGACAGAAAAACTATTTGTAGTTTTATTAATTATTGATATTTATATTGTTTTTTGTTATTATTATTAATCAAATAGTTCTCTAAGATTTAAATAACTGTTATTTATCATGACAACTCTATCATCAGCATTGCGGTAAATCTCTTCAACAATGATGGCAGAAATTAAAACATGCCTCTATAACTAGCCCGGGGTAATCCCTTTTGACCTAATTGCAAAGAACACTGTAAAAAGCTACCGCACATGCTTTCTTTGCTCCCAAATATTGAAGATTCGAAAAGCCACTAGCAGTCAAGATCAACCGATCTCTCATTCCTCGGCCTATTCAAGATACTGGGAAAAACATTTAGCAGCCTGAGTAGTACTCCGAGATTTAAACACAAGACGGCAGCACAGAATAGTACTACTGGTGGCATGTACAGAAGACGCTAAAATATGCTTTGGTGTATTTAACTATGAAATCCGCATTGAAAAAAAAAACAGCTAATAATATAATGGCTACGGTGTGCGTATTATATAAACCACCCATCTCAGCTAGAGAACACCGAAGTTGTCAGATGAAAACTGCCCCAAAATGAAGCTCAGTATAACAGGGTAAAGATGTATATCAATTGCATTAATGGCAGTAAAAAACAACTTTCTCAAAATATAGTTCACAATGTCCATCTTCGTATCATGACGATGATCCTGGGCATAAATATACGGCGTCATTGATGACATTCTCATCAATAATAATAAGAAGAAATAAACAGAAATAATAATAATAAAAAAAAAACACCTCAATGACTAGTCCAAGGGGAATCCCTTTTGGCTTGGGTGCTAGGAACACTACAAAAAGCGATCGCACAAGTTTTCTTCGGATCCAAAGACTGAAAGCTCGGAAAGCTGCCAGCATTCAAGGTCGGTTGACCTCTCCCGATGTCCCGGGAAAAACATCTAGCCACTGAAACATAAGTGATCATTTCGATCTAAAAATTATTCGTAACTCAATAATATTTTTAATACTAAACTGAATTCAATCGAAATAAAATAGTAATTAATCCTTAATTTTTTTAGTAACTATAATAAATAATTTATCTAAATTATGGCGATATATCAGACACAGAGTACTGAAAACATTACGAATCGGAAGATAAGTAACAACCAATTTAATCATTCATCAAAAATTTAATTTTATTTTGAGTGTGAATAAAATTCCACATTTTACTGAGATAATTCTTCACAGCGTCTCACAACTCTTATAATTCCTTTACCCAGAATTTGGATTTATGATAGAATTAAAGAATTTAGATTTAAAGAAGAAAAAAAAAATTCTTCCGGAATACTTGAAAAACATGTTTTTAATACTTTTATAGATAATTAGCTTCTACTTTTTACTGTTTAGTGTATTTTATAATCCTTTAAAATAATTATTAAAAATTCTTGAAATATTTTTTCATCGAACACATCCATTAATTATTTTACTAAGAACACATATCCAAATGAATATATTTAATGATAATCTCACAGCACTCTTCATTCATTATCAGATGTCTGTGTGGTCCCCGTATAATCAAATTTTATTTAATTTCTATTAATTTCAGAAAAATATTAAAATCTTGTATTATCTTCCATATCTGTACAAAATTTCAGTACTCTAGCGCGTCAGGAAGTGAGTTAAAATCCGATTACAAAACTGTATTTTGCAAACATGAACAAAATTAAACACAAGCGTGCAAAATACTTTCGAAAACATTATTATACACACCTTACGTTTCGTGCTATTTCAGTAAACACAACATGACAAATTCTTCGAATTAACTATTAAAACTAGAAAAAAAAAGATGCCTTTCCTAAAAAACTTACAATCACCAGCCAATCT
>BMAW01035308.1:0-13464 GCA_019974015.1 Nephila pilipes | reverse complement strand
TGTGTATATATATGTGTGTGTGTGTATATATATGTGTGTGTGTGTATTATATATATACGTGTGTGTGTATATAAATAATTTTAGTTTTATATTCCATTTTAAAATGGCTTCCATGTCTTGAAATAGGCAAGTTTACAAAATAAATATTTTTGTAGGAATTAATCTTACTGAGAGAGTAATTTTTTGTAAATTTTAAAATACGTTTTTTAGATCAGAATTTACTGAACAAATTACTAAATGAACAAAATCAATTTGTAAAATGAAACACGATGGTCAATTTCAAGATTTTATTATTCTACATTCCAAAATTTCTCTGCAATATGAGGCATTATGTATAAAAATTAAATGTACTTACAATCTAATGCATAATGGATATTTTGTCTTAATTATGAATTGATCCTCATCTCCAATATGGAAATCTGAAAAAAGAGTTGCTTCGGCCTGTTACTTGCCCAGGAATTAATTTTAAATAAAAGTAACGATAGAAAAACATTTTGCCACTTAATAAGTAATAGAATTTTCATTTAAAAATGACAAAGAATTTTAAAGGAATACTGAATCGTTGTACGTACTCATTTTAAAATTCATGTGTTCTTTTTGTAGCGTTGTTAATACGAAATATAGTTCAAAATATTTAAGCGAACAATATATATTTGTTTTTGATCCCCAATTCTTAAGATGCGTAGCTTGTATTTTAAAGGAACGTTTGTAGTCCTCACTATCTATAATAAATTTTTAGAGTGTTGATTTACCTTTTTTTTTTTTTTTTTTTTTGTTTTTGTTTTGAATACACGCAATGTTTTACTTTCTATAAAGACGTACGTTCGAGTCCGATACAAACATACTCATTTCAAAATGAGTACGTCTGGTTATTCATTTTCGAGTATTTCTTTTTTCTCCACGCATATTTACAAAATCCCCTTATCACCTGAATTTGAAAAGCAAATAGATGAATTAGAAAAATTAGATTTTATAGAATCGAGTGTAGTTGAAGTAGCTTAATCGGTCGTATATGTAGCCAAATGGTCGATAATATGCGTTTATGCTTTGATTACCGTTTATTAAAAATAGGGACTGAAACTTTTTGATTACCTAACGGAAAATACAGCTTATTTGAATAAAGAAAAAAGTTCTGTTAGTAAAATTACCTGTTTAGACTTGTTGAAAGGATATTGATAAATTCTTCTTGAAAAAGAGCCGTGATTTACTCGAATTTTCAATCACAATTCAAAATTTGAAAGAGATTTCTAGTTAAAATCATTTACTACACCGGACATATATCATAACTTTTAGTTGAAAACAAACAACAATCATCACATATTACAACTTTCCTTTTGAGTGTGTAAACAAACAACAGTCCTCATTTATAACTTTCCTTTTGAGTATGCAAACTTTTTTTCAACTCAATTTGCATCGCCAGTGTGTTTCGCCACGAATAGAATTATCTCCACCTGACTGCCCGTCACTTGCTCATTGCGGCTGAAAGATAAACAAGAATTCCAAACAAACTATCGTTTAAAACTCATCAGGCTCTGTATTGAAAGTTATGGTATTCTGAGGCATCCACTATATCCTAAAAAGCATTTGATGATACTCTACACAAATAACTTCAAAGGCTTACCTCTTTCGCTAAATACGGGCATCATTCACCCGAAACACCCTAACGATGTTTTTCCTTTCCTTTAGAGTTTACTGTCATTGGTAAACATGGCTAACGCTTCATTGAATACCCTAGTGATCCTCCTCTATTTTCGACTCTCCTCCTTGTCAACCAATTTTTATCTTTTTTTCCTTTTTATTTTCAATCGTGTATATCACAGTTACACCTTGTTTGGCTCGGTATAACCATATCTGGCTCTTGCTCCCTTGAACTTCACCAGCATTCACACTACTCTACATAAATGCCGTAAATATTGCAAAGTACATCTGGATGATATTCCTCATGACTGGAATACACATCTCCAGCATTTAGATGTTGTTATATCTAAATTAAGTAATCTTAAATTCACTTTGAATTTTAAAAAAATGGCGTTTTTGCGAAAACAAATTAAAATTTTTGAGTCATCTCACAAGAGCAGGAAGACAACAACTAGATCTTGAGAAATTGCATGTCAATGAAACAAAAAATGGCCTGAAGTCAAAACAAACTTAAAAGTTATACTCCGGTACAGTTTATCCATTATGATGTTTGATAAAATATTACACTGTAATCGCCACACCTCACTGATCCACCTAGAAAGAAGGTTCCATAAATCCTCTGTTCTGTAGTCGAAAAAATGTCCTTTAAATATTTAAAATGTTTGGGTGAAGCTCCTTAACAATTCTACTTGATCAAATTTTAATCAGTCCTATACTCTTCTGTGTAGCTTGTATGGTGTAAGTGCTTGTTCATCTCAAAGAAAAGACAGAGAAAATTTTCGCCCCTGTAAAATTTACTGCAGTGCAACGACACTGGTATTCCATTGAGTGCGAGGCTTAGGCTGTGATATGGTCCAGAACTAAATTTAAATGCTATGTGTTTGATTCAGTCATTGAACTATTAACTACCCACATTCTTCTCTATACTAATAAAAGACTGAATCTCATTCTTCTAATGTACGACATTAGCAATTTTAAATATCTAATATGCATATTTCGAATTGCACAGAAGCACAATTACATCACTATGATGGCTTATCAAGACTAATTATACCACATAAGGATATTTATGTGTTATCTTTAGATTTATATATATTGGAAGTGTACCAAGTAGTGTTTGTATTTATCTCGTTTGATTTGCCTCTATTCATTTGTATTGCTGTACTTTTATGATAACACATAAATTTGTTTCGTCTATACATTGTTGTAGCAAGGATTAAGAGCCTCTTTTGATAACCTTGCTGATAAATTGTTATGGGATCAAATTTGTAATAATTATATCATAATATTTGATTCAACTGCTCAGGGTGGATCAAAGTCTTCTTTTGAAGATTCCTTCAAGATAGCCTGCCTTTGTCAGCCAGTTCCTCTCTCATATCACCTTAAAATCCGATTCAACCGAATTGAGACACTAGTTTTAGTCCACCTCTTTTCCGACTAGTAAAGGGTTTTGTAACAAATTTCTTAACTAGAATTTTTTCGACCATGCTAACAATATGAGAAGCCTAGTTCATTCGCTCCCTTTCTTACATTTAATGACATCAGCTCATTAAAAATTCTATACATTTCAGAGTTAAGGGGACTTAGTACCTTTGCACCTTCAAAAATTCGATTCTTCAAATTTGATTTTAAAAAATAGTACTGAATGTTAGGAGCATTTTAAAACAAACCGCGTCAAAATCCGATAATTATTACGTCCTGTGCAACAAAAAATGTAAATGTCTAAAGTGGCTTGTTCTATGTAATGCAATGTAAACAAACCTCTTTTTCTCAGTTTGCTATTTTCACACTTTCCCACAGGATTAAAAAAAATCTTTTGCATGCAGAGCCTTAAAATTTTACATGAGTGTTGTACTTGTAAATCTTTATTCTGTGAACCACAATTTTGTTAATAGGATGATTAGATTTTATTTTATAACATGATACATGAAAAAAAAGTTACTAAATACAAACTTGATAACTTTTTTAATTTTTCAAGTATCAAAAGTTTCTTTTCCCCTCCTTTGATTTGAGTGAGGGAAACAATCTGACGTTTTCTGCTATTAATATCCAGACCTTATTGTTCACAATAAATAGCGAAATACAAATAAATATTAAACCGATTGCTTTCTCAGTGATAAGTGACGCTTACGAGCCTCCTTTCGGTTTTGTTAACGTCGTACTAGAAGTCTTTTTGTCTAACAGAGATGTTACCACAAAGCTTTAAAACAAAGAACTCGTGAATTTTATACGTAGATTGATTCTGTTATTGTACAAGAACTTTGTACACAATAAAAACAAAATCTAGAAGGCAATCCATGATTTATTTATAAAGCAGACTTTTGCTCTTTCTTAAGAACTAAACAAACCAAATGTGTGAAATGCAATTTAAAAAACATTTCTGCATACTACTTTGCAAAATGAATATGTAATTAAATGCAATTGTTACAAAAAGCTGAAGGGTTGATTTCGTACTTGCTGTTTTAATTGGTTCATCCAATTCAGGGCAAATAATGTAGTAATATTTTGCTTTTGAATTTTTTGTGTGATTTTCAATCAGTTTGTTTAATGTATTCAACTGATATTTAATAATTTCTTGATATTTGAGGAAATTTATCTGCTTTTGAAACAATTTTCGTTTGACTGACTTTTTGTTTTCGGTTTTGAATAAGATGCCTTAGGAATTGATAAAAGTTATGAACAAACAATGTTTTCATAATATTTTAAATATAGAGGAAGAGTTTTTTTTGTCCATTTTCTTGGATGCAATTTATCTCATTTTGTAATTGCATACGTAATTTTTTTGTCATTGGAAAAGAAATGGTTGTTTATTAATGCATCACATGGAATTTCTTAGGATTGAAATTCCATTCAAAAGTGGAATTGATATTTAAATGCTTTATAAACATTGGATATATATAGAATTCAGCATATTCTATATTGTTATCTAAAATTTATACCACCAAATAATGAAACTGACGGCTGAATCCACAGCTCAAACTCTTAATTATGTATTTAAAAGATGTGTTTGTTTTTATATTCTAAAGAAACTAATCGCAAACTCGTAGAGACAACTATCAATTCAATCTAGAAATGCTGTAATTGCATTACATGA
Organism: Nephila pilipes; assembly: GCA_019974015.1. Lineage (NCBI taxonomy): Eukaryota > Metazoa > Arthropoda > Arachnida > Araneae > Nephilidae > Nephila > Nephila pilipes. The sequence continues at coordinate 8,732 of BMAW01035308.1, read as the reverse complement.
GCATGTTACTATCATGTAAACAAGTGATTTCAAATTCAAATTTTCATTGTGTTTTAATACTTTTTTTTGTCAACTGTATGTAGTAATTTTTTATTTGATAAGCTGCTCATTCGCATCGCATCGACATTCTCACCGAGGTTGCCTGCTCCCTGAGTGACAAAAGAAATTAGCCTGTGGACAAGATTAGTTTCTTAAATCAGATAATATTGAGTAAATCTAGAAATATTGAATATGAAATAAATTTTCACTGATATAAAAATCAGTTTTTTTAGGATAAAAAATCACGCATGCACATATAAAAGGCTTCAATGAAAAATAATAATTCTTTTTTATTCATTCAAAAAATAATTACTTCATCAATGGAATGGATATTATCAAAAAGAAATGTAACTACCAATTCGAACGTCAGAGTGATATAATAAATTTCGAATATTAATTATACACGTTTTTAGCAAATTAATTAATCATTACATGCCTAACATTTTGTTCTTTAATTTACGAGAAATATTCTATCTCTGTCATTTTCACACTTTCTGTACTGAATATTTTGATCGACGAAACGTACACATAATTAAATGTATCATCTCAAAGTATTTTTACTCAAAAGTCTTTAGAAAACTTGAATGAAATCTTAGTAGAAATTATTTTTAGTATCGATAAAAAGTAATTGCACTTTCATAATAAAAACATATGAATAGTATTAAAGTAAAGTAAATGTAATACTAGAGCTACATCAATTTTATAACTTTGTGTCACATTTTAAAAGTAAAGAGCGATCTGAAGAACGTCGATAAAGAAAATTTTAGAACAAAATTCCCATATGCAGAATATTACTAAATTCCTAAACTAATGTCATGAATGAGTCCGAAACAAGTATAAATTACCAGAGACTATAAAAATCATTTATAACATATCAAGATTATTCTTTTGGTGAATAAAGAAAAGACGCGTAAAATTCAAGAGATACGAGAAAGGTTTCTTGCAATTTTCACAAACTTAAGGCCTTTCCTCAGTATGAACACGCAAATGCTTTTTAAGCCTTCGTTAAGAGAGAGTGTTGATATGAATGTGTAGGTTATTAGCACAAGTGCCAAATCTGGCTATGCTGCGCCAAACAAGATTCAACTGTGGTCCAGACGAGAAAAAATTGAAAAAGACAAAAATTGGTTGACAAGAAGGAGGGTGGAAAATAGAGAAAGATCGCTAGGGTATCCTGGAAGTGTGTTAACCGTGTTTACCAAAGACAGTAAACTCCATAGGAAAGAAAAAGATCACAAGGATGCCTCGGGATCATGATGCCCGTACCTACCTAAGAAGGCAAATAACCTGAGGTCCCCTGATATAATCCAGAAGGGCAGAGTGCTCGGCTATACCCCCAAACGCTGGGTACCCATTTTAGTTGTCTCTTAGCTAAAGCGGAACTATCCTGTCATTCCCTGTCAACACACGGGGCCCTTCGTCAAGAGAGAAAGCCTTATTGCAAATTTCGCAAACATAAGGTTTCCCCCTAGTATGTGTACGTAAATGTCTTTTTAAATTACTACTGTTGGAGATGGCCACTTTACAAATTACACAAATATGTTGTTCTTCCTTGGTATGGATCCGTAAATGCATTTTCAAATTACTATTTATGGAAAATGCCTTATTGCAGATTTCACAAATGTAAGGATTTTTCTTAGTATGAATACGCAAATGTGTCCTTAAAGCATCGCTATGAGAGAAAGTTTTATTGATAATTACACAAGTGTAATGTTTTCCCTTCGTATGAAAGCGCAAATGTGTCTTTAACTCACATCTAGTAGAAAATCCCTTTTGGCAAATGTCATAAACATAAGGTTTCTCTTTTGTGTATGCACGTAAACGCCTCTTTAAATTAGAGCAATACATAAATGATTTGTTGCAAAAAGGATATGAAAATAGATTATCATTTAAGTGAGTACGTAAATGGCTATTTAAGTTCGCTTTTTGAGAAAATGATTTGTTGCAAGTTTTGCAGGAGTATATCTCCGGCGTATGAGTACATTGATGTCGTTTTGAAATCAGCGACGAAAAATACATTTTGTTACAAGTAAGACACTTTTCTTTCGAATGAGTCGCTAAATGACCTTTTAAGAATTTCTTTAAGGAAAATATCTTTTGGTAAAATTGACTCTTATTAACCGTTTTATCCATGATGAAAAATTAAATGCGATCCCATCCTTTCTTATCTAAAGGCTTTTCATTTTCTTTCCAACGGCCATTAACTTTCACGGGAATCCATGAGTGTTGATACAAAATAGCTGCATGTAGAATTCTGAACAGCAAAAAATTTCATAAATAATACTTAATAGTTTTATTAATTAGTAGAAGTGAATTATTGAACCCTTCAAACTAGGACTGGATTTTAAATGCACTAAATAAATCTTTTACTTATCACCGTGTATTAACTGAAAAGTGATTGATTTTCTAAACTTAAACGTAAAACGTGTCATTGATTGTTTGAATTTTGAGGCATGTGGGAACAGGAAGTCCATACTCAGTTTATCAACTAAAAATTTCTGATTGATATATATCATATAGTTTCATACTCAGTAAAAAAGCTCGAAACGTTTTTTTTTTTATCACCTATTGCTTAATCCAAACATTTTATATTATTTTTAATAGTGTAGTTTTCGTTCCCAAACTAAGGGTATTGGGCTTGGATAGAGCACCATAGAAATTCATTCTACATAAATGATTAATTTCGGGATTTTGTTGAAAATTAATTAAGCATTTGTATCTAATTTATATTTGAGAATATCATATTTGAGAAATGAAAAGATTCCTCCGGGACATTTTAAAAGGAAGGTAGTCTCTCTTTCGTTATTATACACTGTATGCTTAAAATTTTTTTAAAAAACTAAAAATGTGCAAATATCTGAATTTATTTTACTACACATAATAACTTTGATTTTTTGTATAAATTTTAAAGAAGTTCGAGAAATTACCATTCTCCGTAAAATAAATCTGATTTAATTTACTATTTCTCGTCCCTTTCAATTCTTTCATCTACTCTTTTAAAATAAGAAAATGTAAAAAGACTTACATTTTGTTTATATTGTTAAACAGACATGTTTTGAAAGTAAGTGTTAAAAATTCTGGTAGCAACTATTGTTGCCTAAAAGTAATATTAGTTTAGGTTGTAAGGATATTTGATTATCTCAAGGAGTTTTGGGTATTCGCATCCATTTTTTGCAAAAATTTCCACATTCAACTGATTAAGTAAAATTAATTCATAGGGTCATTCATCATTCTTAAGTCCTTCGTATGTTTTCAAGATTTAGTTGGGAATTGATTGTATTTTCGAAATAAAGCGAGTGTTGGAATTTCGGCTCCAAATCTTGAAATCTAAATCATCCTTCGCGTAACACTGATTGCAATTGAGATCCACGTCATTGTCCAAACATACACTCTTGCCTATATCACGACCTCGTGATCTGTTTAAATTGAACTTTGGAAGCACTAATCGTTGAATGAAATGTCTAAACACTTAGTTCGACAGGAAGATGTTCGATCATGGTGGATCATATTAACCATGGCATTAATCATCTTCACTGCCCCCGAAATGCGAGAAAAAGAGAATTAAAAAAAATGTGCTCTATTGGAGCAAATCGTAGCAGAAAAACGATGGGCTAAATTAAATTAAGAGAATTCACATATTTTGCTAAATGTGTCAGAAAGTACTGCACAGAAGTTAAAATTTCTGCTTCGATACAAGGTTACAGTTTCTTAATGGCATTCACGGAAGCGATTGATTGGTTTTAAAAGTTTTAAGAAACTATCAATTGCAAAAATAACAAACTAATTAAAATTAACAAAAAATCGCTATGAACATATGTGGTGTGTGTAAAGATTCAGAGTAATAACTACTTATTACACACACACACACAGTTTATTTGCTGACGTAGGACAGAACATAAAAACACAGAACAAATTGATTAAACTCGCGTATTTACAGATTTAACGTCCAGCACAATATAACGTAAAGCGCAATTTCCTGAACCGTCTTGTTCAGCGTCTGGCTTCTTCTCTCACTACTCCGAATCTCTCTCGAAGTGCTAGGTGGCGCTCTGGAAGCATCATTCCGGGATGGTAGATCAGCAGGTCTTAGATCCCTTAGTCTCGGTCATTCTGACCTTCATTCCTTATAATTTTAAAAAATTGCAAAATGAATCTCATTATGAAGTCAAACAATAAAAATAGGAGCGCATAAAATATTGTATTAATAACCCTCTAAATCATGTAATAAAATTCCTTATAAAACGAAATTGCAATACTAAGATCTTTTTCCATAATCCGCGAATTCATGCATGTGGTTTCACGAGATAAATTATCCTTTTTATCGTATTTTGCAATCCTTTTGAAATACTTTTAAATCTCGAAGATTTTCCATTAATAATGAAGAATTTCGAAATATGCCATTTAAAATAGACTGCAAATTAAGTTTAAAAAAAGGTTTAGTGTCTATTGCAAAAATTAAGAGCGTGAATTTGTATTCATAAATAATTACATGCTAGCAAATAATTTAAGAGTAAAACAAATCAAAGTTTAATAGACGTGTTTTTGGAATAAAACTAACATCCACATGTAAGATACACAGAATTGCGTTGGAAATATTTCTCGTTACAGACAAAAATGTTGTACAGTGAAATCTCCCTTGAAAGTGAATTAGCCAATTAACAAGTAACACATTCGTTAACACATTAATTTTACATTTATATTTCTTTAGACATAACCATTCTTTTTCTGTTCGAGCAAAGGAATCCCTATTTTCGATTTCGTTTTCCTGCGCCGATAGAAATGATAACTTTCAAAAAAAATTTTTGTTCTCCTTGACAATAAATAAATGAAGACTTTTTCTGTATGACCGTTTATCTTTTCAATTAACACTTTGGGAATTAAAGGTTTCTCTCAGTAAGTACAACAGAACCTATGTAGATAATGTTAGAATTATTGAATAGGTTGGATGTAGGCAACGAATAATTTGAAGTTGGTTACTCGGTTAGTGGTAAAGATAGTGAACTGAAGTTATAAATGTGAGCTACCTGTGTGCGATCTGCTTTGAGTGAGGAGCTTTAGGAGCGAGAATGGATCCACAAAGGGTCAATGGTTCGAATCGTCATCTATAAATATTCTTAGAACTCGGACCCGATAGGCTCGGTCCGATAAGCATTCAGTTATTGTATTAAAACGTGAGATCAGACGGATATAGGGGCATTTGTCACCTCTTGAGTGGATCGGGAACTTTGAATATTCATAGATCTGAATAAATTAGCTTTGTCGTCGTCCTTGTAAAATGTTGTATCTTTTTGACTATTGTTTCGGAAATATTTTAAATAAGATTGCGAATGGTAGGAGAAAGGAAAAAAGGAATATCGAAACATGAATGGCGTAAAATAAAGTTTCGGGGTGAAAGTACTCAACATTTTGTTTGAATTTTTGTAATAGTCCGTAAACATAAACAAAAGAAATGCATAAAATTAAGTAACACGTTAAGTGAAAAAAAAAATTAGCGAGCTTGTTTTACTCATTCTCCGATATTGCATTGAAAATGCAAGCGTATATTTAGTTTTTTTTTTTGTTGTTGCTGTTGAATTCTTTTGAATTATAATAGGAGAAAAATTAACTTTCCGCATCAAGAGTTAAATCGGACAAATAATTGCGTACACACTTCTTTCTTATGATACACATAATTATTGCCCTTATATAAATGTATGGAGGGTGATTGCTAAATTAATAATAACTTTTATTTTAATATTTCTATGAGAAAAACTTTGACACTGAAAGTAAACTAACTCGGTTTTATCCTCACTTAAACAAAAAAGAATCATTATATTTTTAAAAAAATCACCGCTAGAAATAGAGATAAAAACTATACCATCTAAGTAAAGAATATACCAAATATAAGAAATGAAGGAAATTGGTTAAGTTATAATTTATTATCTGCCTTATTTGTAGCAAGACTTTATTGCAAATAGTGATTATTACCGCAAAAAGGTTGCATGAAAGATTTATCAAGATACACATTATCATCATACTAAAAAAATAACATGCTACAATTTTTCGGCCATAAATCACACCTATAAATAAGAAACACTCTCAATTCATAGGATGAGTTTTACAGAAAAGACTAATGGATAAAGAGTTTATTAAATTCTTTTATCCTGAAAATTATTCTATTTCTTACACATAGAGATTACATTCGTATTTTAATGTTACTTTCAGACCAATATACTTTTTCCTGATTTAAGAAATAAGTCTTGCAGAAATGATTACACAAAAAACATTTGATTGTGTTTACTAAATTTGCCTTTTTATCCATAAAAAGCATTGTTTTTCGTGTACTTAGTAGTATACATTCGTCTCTCTCTCTCTCTCTCTCTGTGTGTGTAATTTTTAGTTTTATCTTCAAAACACTTATGCTTTTCATAATATTTGTTAAAGAAAAATATATTTGATACAAGAAAATATAAGGTCCATCTATTAACCGAGACTTTTGAGGCAGCTCAAGCGAAACGCTTTCGTAATCACCAACGCGTAACATGTGTTATCATCTAAACAGGTGTGAGTTACAAACATTTTTGGGTGGATTGCTAAAGTAATCTCATAGCTTTTACGCGAAGCAAATATGAATCATGTAGAAAAGAATTTTGAATTTTCCTTCTTCGAAGAAAAAAAAATCATTTTCCACGAAATAATTGGGTTCTCTTCTATTAAAAAAGAAATACAATACACATATCAAGAGCAAATTAATAATACGATAAAATGATACAACTATTGTAACTATAAATGCACAGATAGAACAAAACTATATAAAATGTAACAGCTTCTTTGTATTATTGAAATACAAAGAAGAGGTCAAGAGTGATCTATTTTTTTATTATTATTATTAAAGGGCAGAGATTTTGTTTTGCGAAAGTAATTTAAGAGTGGAAAATTTCAAAGTATTTTGGGGACAATAGCTCTGCTAAAAAGGCCAGTAACGCTAAAGCATATCCAGAGAACAATGTAAAAAAGGCCAGTTTCAGATCCTCAAGGGTAAGTTGCAATTTTGGTTCTTCGTGTTTCTTTTTCAACCTTTTGTGCAACGTATTAGCAAAGGAGATATCATCTATCCACTTTTCAAAGAATCCGCCACTGACTATACGGTAAAGAACGTCATTCAATCGTTTCCGACAACAGAAATCTTTTTTTATGGCAATACCCACGTTCCAAATTCCAAAATAATCGTCGGACGCTTTCACGGTGATGTACGGTGGTGAACCAAGAAGTAGTTTTATAACCCCATTCGATGTGATTATTGCAACTGGATCATCCAAGAGTTCGGGAAAATTTTCTACATACGAATATTCCCAGCCGTTCTTTCCGATCATTTCTCCTATCTTCACCAAGTAATCAATCCTACTTTTAAGTAACAGTTCTTGTTCAATGGTTCCTTTGGTTGGTAGACATTTGTACTTTCCACTTAAAACTGCCTTCGACAACTCCTCGAAATTTCTCGGGACGGGCACTTTTTCCGGCATGGTCAAGTAAGACAGAAAACTGGTGTTATACAAAAAAGGCATGACGGCAGCGATGGTCATCCACAAACCAAACAACACTCTCCTCCATGGCGTTTCCCTGACATTTTCCATGGACTGCGAAACGACACTTCCCAGCACCGATAAGAAACTGCCCAAAAGTGTGCCCCTTCTGAACATTATTCTTTGAAAGAGAACAGTTGCGGCCAGTATCACCAGAGTGTATAAGATCCAAACATTCCGACTGAAGGGGTATGTGAAAGCTGTTACTTTAGGCATCTCTCCGGGCTCTTTTATAGCAAACACGCGATCGTTCACTAGATACGAAATGCTGAAGTCAACGGCTTCCCATCTATCTTCAGTAATAGATAATGTCGCCAAACCTATATCAGCCTCTCCTCTTCGCACCATTCCAATAACGCCATCCCATGTTCCATTGCTGTCACGTGAGCCGTATTGTCCATAGTTCGGTAAAACTAGTTCGAACTCGAATTTGAGTTTTTCCATCAGGCATTTCAACATTTCACCTTCCAATCCATTAAGAACAATACGATCATTCACCTTACTTACAGTAAGAATACTCTTAAGTAAAACTGCAGCTATCTTTATTTTACTAGGAAAATACAGAGTTTCCATGCCTTTTAATTTTATTTTATTTGTATATTTTTGTTAGTGGTGATTATTTGCAATGCAGTTTGCAAGAAATTTATCACTCGATTTTCCGTTACGCTGTTCAAGTGGCGAATTTCAGACGGATAACTCACACAGAATTGTCGTGAAAATATCGAAAGCCTTTTGTTGTTAGAAAACATGTCATGTGATGATTGGATCGATTGTACGGGGTCCTCTTATGTATTTTATTATTGTATTTTGAAATTTTTTCTAGCAAAGTAAATATCGAAAATTTCGAAATATGATATCGATATCCTTCATGATCTATTTTTTTCTCACATTTCCTGTTAAAATATACCCTTGATATTCAGATTGCTCTACAATTTGTTTATATAATTTACACGAGCTCTCTGACAGAGCGTTTAGTAAAGAGTTCCTTTAAGGTTAATCGTTTATTTATGTAGAGCGGTCTATTCTAATTCAATGGAAATCTTTTTGAAGCGAACGAAAATAAAAATAAAAAAAAAATATGAAGACGAAAAGGACGATCCAGTCATTCCTACTGAGAGAAGAACTGAATAA
>BMAW01035302.1:1231772-1286139 GCA_019974015.1 Nephila pilipes | reverse complement strand
ATAGTAACAAGTGTCTTTGGGGAATATAGCCCGAGAACATTTTTTTCCGTCTCGTCTTATCCTCGTATATTATGTGACACGAAAAATAAGAACAGTAATAGATAGAGCATCAGTTTATAGAATGATAGAGAGCGTCAGAGTAGGTGATAACAAGTAATATGCTCACATTTCTGTCATGTATTCTTTAAAGTATGCACAATAGTAAAATTTATTTGTTGTTTGTTTAAGTTACTTTTTGCCGATTGTTTGTATTTTGTATTTGCATACTCAATTTATAGCAGTTTTATCAGGGTCCATATCTATCTATCCTGAACCATAGCTTTTAAATATTACGGTTTATCTCTGGTAGATTATTAATAAGTCATAACAGACAATAAAAAGCAAAAGAAAAATACCGAAGGATTCATTTATACTGATTCCTTAGATTTCAGCCAAGTCAGCCTTACATAAAAATACTTCCCTGTTTTTATACTAAATATATGTGCTCAAAACAACAGAAACATTCAATGATTTTTACAAAATGACTCCGTTAAAGCATAAAATTGATAATGCATGAGTATTGAAGTTAATGATTCTTAAGGCTCCCGTCTACCCACCATTTTGATTTCGTGAGCGTAATGTTAATCTTATGGAATTACGACTTTAATTCTCAAATCTTTACTGTTTGATCTATTTGAATGCAATAAAGAGCATCTGAAAGAGCAAAAATAACGAATGCTTCTGTGGAATTGCTTTTTTGCCCTCCAATTTTTAAAAATATTTTTATCCCTATTTTAATGATTCATTTGCGAGTTTTCCGGTCTTTAAGAGTTATTTTAAAATATTTTTAAGAATCGGAAGAAAAAAGTAGTTTCACAAAAGCATTCATTATTCTTTTCTCTTTCAGATGTACTTTATTGCATTCAAATAGATCATATAATAAAAATGTGAGAATTAAAGTCGAAATTCCATAGGATTAACATTACGCCCACGAAATCAAAATGGCCAGTAGACGGGAGCCTTAACTTTTTAACCCCAAAATATTTTTTGCTTTAATTTTATATAACTAATGTGATCATCTATTTTTTACTTAAAACGGAACATTTGCTTATTTTTAGGAAGTAGTTATTCAAATGACCATTGATTGCTCCCTCAAATTGACATATCTACTAATTTTTCGATAGTAAGTAATATGTGTATTCAAGAAAACTCATACTTCATAGTTTTTACTTGTTATTCAAAAGAACAAGAACGAGCATGTGAAAATAAATAATTTACGTGGTCTTATATATCTTCTTACTGTTTTTCTTCATGAATGCTGTTTAAAAATCTTTTAATTAAATTAAGCTGTTACACATGTTCAGTGTGTTAGTTAATGAACACTATTTAGTAACATTTAATGTACATTTATGTGTACGACACATTTTGTAATAATTCAAATTATTGAATATATCCTGAATTTTTGTCGTTACGATCTAGTGTTAAAAATTTATGATTTACCGTTATCATACTATAACACAATAAATTATTTCATTAATAACGATTATCCAAGAATAGGATTCATTATATGCATTTGTATTACACACACACAAAATGTTCCACATTGGTGATTATTTATTTATTTACTTCTGTTTGAATATTTAAAATTTCATTTAAATTGTTTTAAAATTTAAATTTCGCTTCTTTTATGACCAAAACCTTTTTTTTAAAAGTATTATTTTTTTTATTCATTACCATTTTCAATCTGGTTTGATATTTTCTTTGTTGCTTGGCTTTTTAAACTGATTTTTTTCTGACTTACACTCTTGCTTTATAACGGGAAGGAGTAAACCACCATTCAAAATGCTGTGTTCTCTTTGTATCAATTTAGATATTCAATTAAAAAATTCCGGAAGCGATTATGATAAATTTTACACCGAATTTTTTATTTTTATTTTTAAAGACAGACTTTTTACCGAAGGCTTTACGAAGACTACCGATTAGAGAAGAATGAAGTCTTCTCAGACAATGTTCCCGCGAGGAAGAATTGTAAATTTTGAGTACATACGCAATCACTGCTTATTGTGTAAATTGATGCCAAACTGAATAACAGTACTTTTTACCATAATTTCTTTGAAATTTTTAATAATGTGTATTAACAAATTTAGAAAGATTAATAATCTTCTTTTCGAATATGAATTTTATAACAGAACAGTTAGGTCCCATTAATTCGCCATAAACGGGATCCCTGGTTACTAAGCCGCGAGTTATAGTAATAATGTAACTTAAGTGAAAAATCAAAAAATTAAATAGACGTTTGTCAAGATTGGTGTTTTTTGTTGTCCTAACTTTTAATATAACAATTGTTTTATCATTATCAACGTTATTAATGAAACCTACGACGTTTATCCTCATTTCTCAAACATCAATGTAATGTAGATTCAGACAGATGTGGTTCTATGGCAATTTCTTCTTGTCTTATCGGTTTTCGAATTCGCTCGATAACATTGAATATTTACTCGAACGTATAAGCCTTTTGTGTGTGTGTGTGTTTACGTTAACAGTCAACCGACATAATTTTTAATTAATATATATATATATATATATATATATATATATATACTGAAAATTTATGAAAGAATAATTTAAAATATTTAAAAAGACAAAAATCCAGAAAGAAATATAAAAATGTAAAAATGAAAGAAAAAATAAATGAAAATATGGAACCCAGCAAGTCAAAAAGCAATTTCGGGCTGAGGACCGAATAAGCGGGGTTAAACTAGTTTAATGGTACCAACCTTCCCCCTTTGCGACTTGGTAGGCTGAATTGGGAAATCCAAATTACAAAAGAGTTTAATGATTAAACATATTTAATGATTGGGGTGTTGACGCAAAAAAAGTTCAGTTGACAAAACTAATTATATATATATATATATATATATAAAGAAAGAAGAGATATATATGAGTTATACATAGTTATATATACATATACATATATATATATATATACATATCATATACATATAAATGATATAGTATATATATATATATATATATATATATATATATATATATATCGCGCTTTGCTGACCTCGTGTGTAAACGGGCTTCGGTTGCACATATATAATCTCTTTTCCTAAAGAATATTTAATTGTATAAATACTCACCCGCAAAAGCTCAATGAATTCGGCTAACACTACACCAACCATTCGTGCGTTAGCCACTGCTTGAGTATAAGGAGGAGCTGCCCCAAACACCCAGTCCACAGATATTACGTTATAATTGTCTTTCGTCAATAATTCACGAATCATATCCTAAAGGAAGAATAAATTGAAACATACAATGGAGAATGTGTATGATACGTAAAATAAATTTTAAGAAAAACTTTAATTTTGAAAATCATATTTATTTTTTAAAAGAAAGTTGTAATGAAATAAGCATTCAAATGAATGTAATTTCATTTATCTTTTACTGTGTGAAAACATTTCTTAAAACAACCGTATTCATCGGTGATTAGCAGCACCGTGATTAGAGGTGCTTGTTTTAGGAATACAAAATCATAATGAAATTATAATTGGTGCTTAGCTTTTATTGAATCGTTTATCTGTCTCTCTTGTTTATAAGTACAATACTTCCTCTATAATCCAGAACTTCATCTTTCCGACCCTGCCAGTAACACAGGGTTTTTACACAGGCAGATAATTTTAGTTATTTCGCGTATTTGTGCGTGTGACACTATTTACGCGAGCTATATTAAATATTTTATAATAATTCATAGCTTCTGCTATTTAAATGCGTTATTAGTGGTTGTTTTCCAATAATACAGCGGTGCTTTGTTCCAATATATACTGAGTCAGAGAGAGAGAGTAGCACTTGCAATTTAAAGTCTGGAGTCGTATCCCTTCCTTTGTAGGATTTCAAATCTTTCAAATTCGTGAGTTTCCTTTCAAATTTCTTTAGAAAAATTTCAGTTAGATTAGTATTATATTAAAGGCACACAATAGACATTTGAAAGTGGCCGCGGTAGCCTAGTGGTCATTGTTTTGGATTCGTGCCCGACGGTTTTCGTTCCGTCGCCGGTTCGATCCTTGGCTACCAGAGACCCACCGTATAGCTGGGGCTATTGCACTTTAAATCTGTCTGGCCCCAAAGTCCTCCCGTGGCGTGTTGTGGAAGTTAGGAGAGGGGGTGCCAGCTCAGGTATCGTCCTCGTCACTTGACCGAGGTTCAAAATTACGAGGTCCGTCACCAATAGTTCTCGTGTTGCTTCTAGTGCGACGTTAATATAAACTAAACTAAATTAAAAGACATTTGAAAAATTCTGATCCGCGTTCAAAAGGTACGAGTGGTACCTAAATTTAATTCCTTATTTTCCACACTTCATATCATACTATAAAATCAGTCTATCAAATCATTCCATCGTATGACATTAGACAATATATGCATTGTAATCAACAGGTGTAGTCCAGCATTGTATTACCGATCTGTAGCTTCTAACTGGCTGAATCGACAGTTATTTGACTCTATAACAAGTGCCAAATCAGCCAATGACTTCAACTTCATATTTACTGGCAACATTAAATGCAAACTTCAAAAATAATTCGAACTTATAAAACATGTGAATACAAAACTAATTTTGAATGACTGTTAAATTACGAAAAAAATTACTAATTTGTCAATTTATATTAATTCTCAAGCTTGTTCTCAATTAATTTCATAAATAATTCATCGATGCAACTCAAAAATAATTTTTAAGAATTTAGTAATAAAATCAAAATCTTAGCGCGATAGAATCTGCCCAAGTTTGTATGAGAAATCTCTAGACGAAAAGTTAAGAAAGTCAACCTTTTATTTTAAAACTTATTTTGCGTTTGACAATTATAATTTCTGTTTTATCATTATTACTAATCTTTTTGAAAGTTCTAATGTTGATTAGTTTTAATGTAGCCTTATTTTAGTAATTTTCATGCAACTTATATTACACCTCAAAGTTATATACCTAATTAATAATTATATTTATAAAACTATACAATAAACTCTCTTTAACTTTCCTCGTTCGGGATCTTATCTGTGTCGTATAGGATATTTTGTCCTATTATTGAATGTAAATATAGGTTTAACGAAGATGATCAGGATAGATCACTCCAGTTAAAAATTTAAGTGATTAAAACATGTATTTAATGTATTTGTGTCTGTATGCGCGCGCTTCTTCTGATCCTGTGTAGACGATATAAATATCCAACAAAGTATTTAGTCTTATTCTTGCTACTACAAAATTAAATCCAAACGCTGAACATTAACATAACTGAATATACTTGTGTTGATAAAAAACACTGCAAAAAAAAAAAAAAAAAAAAAAAACTAATACAGGGCAATGATAGTTAAGATAAATTATGACGAACTACTCTAGTCACATTAATTTTAATTACTAACGCTAATTAATTTTATCGGCACTAGAAGAACATCTGCCTGGTCTTAAGAAAAGTGCACTGCATATTGTACAAACGTGATATGTTAGTTAAGTTAAAGTCATTCTGGGTCAAATAATTTCATTAGTCGATGCCCATCTCCGTATCTGCAGCCTTTGGGCCAGGGGTACTATTTTCAAGCCAACGTTCAACTAGTCTGATGCTGGAATCCCAGTTAATGTCCCAAGAGAACTTGGATCTCATTTTTTTACTCACTCACTTGGTACCCAGAGGGATCAAAGGCTTAGTTGATCTATGACCAGATGCCGACGTCACCAACTATAAAACTTGGGTCAGCCATGTTAATCAATACACCACCGTGGCCTCTCAAAACATGATGTTACCCACTTAACACAAGAAACGCTGTTCTGAAAGGAAGACTGAAAGTTACGATAAACACTGGGTGAAAATGCGAGGAGCGTTGAGTCGATACCTGGCACTCAAGGCCAACACACGCTGGAATTCATTCAAAAATACCCGAAAGTGAACAGCTGAACAGCTCCATTGGTACCGAATTACAGAATGAGCCAAATCATACAATGCCGGATTAAAGAGAGTTAGCTGTACTTCACTGCATTGCTTTTTCGATGATTTTCTCAAACTAAATTTCCCATGAGTAATTTGTTTTAGTGCTCTTCGATGGCGACATATTACAAGAAAATATTGAGGAAACATTAGATTGACAATGAAGCATATTTTGCACCTAACTCGATTGAACAAAATCAAGAACTTAACTTCCGAACTTAGGCATTTAGGTATCGATTGTCCTAATATCAAACTATAGTAGATTCATTGAATTATAAGTCAAAAACATTTAAGAAATAAATCGAAAATAAAAATTATTGTGTTCAGGGAAAGTAAAAACTTTAATAAATGGAATGCGGAAAGCCTTTTCTAATTCATCTGAAAAGGGGGGGGAGACTTGATTTTTATCAATGTATTTTATTATTATGCGTTATTCTTTTTTTATTATTATTATCATTTTTAGTATAATGATTGTTATAGTTAAATTACTACTTGAAGACAAAAATAAAAATTTAATTCAGTTTTTTTAAATCACGCTTTTACTTACAACCTATAAAAATAGACTAAAAGAAATGAAAATAACTTTCTTAAATGTAAAATAATATATAATTTATAACAACTTGAGGTGCTGAATTAAGATATACTTACTAGGTAATTACTGACAAATTACTATATAGCAATTTACTTATATATGAGATTAAATGAAGAATAAACACACCTCACACTTTTATAAATTATATGGTACTTTTATGATTAAAAATATTTTTATACCTTTTAGTCCATCTTTAAATAAAAATTTGATTAAAAATGTTTTTTTTTTTTTACTTACATTATTTTATTCTTTTTAACCAGGAAAATTATTACTTAAAAGCAATCACATGATCTATACGTGTGCGCAAAATTCTCAATTTGAATCAAGACCCAGGTGAACGTTTCTATGTGAACCCAGAACAAACTATACGCTTGAGCATTCTATACTCTTGTATTGTCATCGGAGTTATACATGTATGTAACATTTTAGCTCGATCGGTTGATAGAAAGAGGGTTGAAATTCGATAACAAAATGCAAGGCCTGGGAACCTCTTTCACTGCTTGAGTATACCATAGCATCAAATGTCATCGGAGTTATTCGTGTATTGTCTTGTGACTGTGATTGAATAGTTTAATTGTGCAAGAGCCATACGTGGCTATGCTGCACCAAACAAGTGGAAGCGGTCAAATCTAAAATAGAAATTTTCATCGTACATGTAAAAGACAAAATACCATAAAATGGATAAATAAAAGAACTAATAGTATATAGAGGTTAATAGAGAATCATGGTGGAAAAGAGAAGTTTAAACTATGTATAAAAAGTTAAATATATTAGCATAACGGACGACAATATGTACGTTCAATAGCAGTTTTTAGAGGATTTAATTTGGAGTCAGTTATTTATTAAATCCACAGCGTCTGTTAACCGCATCTCATCCACATCAAAGAGGATCGTGCCTTTGTCCTCTTCAAGGTTAAAAGTAATAAAACTTATTGTAGGTTTATGAGCGGTCATTGTAATTGTAATTTCTCGGGATTGCTTCTTTTTGTGGAATGCGAAACATGTTTGTAGGTTCTTTTTACTTTATGTTTATTTGTTGTTTTAGGTTTCAAAGCCATATAAAGTATGGGGATGGATGATTAAGCTATGGATAGTTTGGAAGATATAACAATAGTAGAAGATGAAGGAAGAATGTGCGCCTGAATAGAAGCAGGAGACTTGGAAGGCATAATTGTCAAAGATACGTGTATTGTCACTGTATATAGTATGCAAAATTTTAGCTCGCTCAGATGACAGAAAAAAAATTTGAGAACAAATTTTGAACTGAACACACACACACTGTCAATGTATCAATAATGTCATCAATAATCAATGTCAATGTATCATCAACACAGTCAATAATATTAATAATACCACAGTACACACACAGTCATCATCAATAACACACACAGTCGGTCATCATCATCATCATCACGTACACACACACACACAGTCAGTCAATAAAATATCATCAATAATACCATTACACGCAATACGAATAGCACACGCACATTACGCACACACGTACCGCTAATACGTCATCATCATAAGTAGTCATTTGTTTCACGAAAACATCATCGACAATATTATATATATATATATATATAATGTATGTGTTTGTGTATATATTGTGCACATATACATACACAGGTAAGCCCAGTAAAAACGGAAGTTGCGTTCCAAAAAATTGCCGTGTTATGCAAATACATGTTACACAAAATAAAAACTAGTACGAAAAAAAGAGGAATAAGGTTCCAATTATTTTTTTTTAAAAAAGAAAACATATGATTATATTTTCAAAATCACGATAAATATCTTTACTAAAATTTTCTTAAGAAATAATTCATATTAATACGAATTTAATAATGTTTTCTTAGTCATCGCTAAACACTATTAACCGAGGGCGTTTTCTTTTTGGCAAGCTATCCTTATCTTCAGTACATTTTTCTGCATTGTCTTCAGATCCATGCTCTACCTTTTGTAAAAAATCTGCTATTTTAGATCGTTTGCTTTTAGCTAAAAGATATTCATAAATTTCTTCCCATAGTGCTAAGCACTTTCGAAGTTCTCTTAATGTTCCCTTCATTTGAAGTATCTTCATTTAAAATGTATGACTCTGACTGTCCGGCTAAGTCTAAGACTTTCTCTATGCTTCGTAGAGTAAACTTTGTAACTCCTTCGTCTTCACCGACGCTTTCATCCTCTGAGTTATCATAGATTCCAGATATCATTTCTACCATGCCTGCTTCATCAATTTCTTCGTTCACCAATCAATTTCTTCATCAATTTCGCTTGGATATCTTGAGCAGTCATATCGTCAAAACCTTTCTTTCCATTACTGCATCCATTCTGTTTCCTGTTGCATCGATCGATTTCTCACTTTCAATTCGACCAACCATTTAATGCCGTCGGTTTTATTTCTCTGATAGATGAGAGTTTATTAGTTGGAATCCGTGCTATAAAAGCACCGTGTTATGAGGGGATATTCCCAATTCTCAAACCGTATTAGAGTGAATCCGTGCAATAGAAGTGCCGTGTTATACTGGGATTTCTTGCATATACACATATGAACATGATAAGTTAAGTAAAAACTTGTGATAATGATTAATTAATTAATGATGATTAATCAGTTAATCCTTATTCATGATAAATCAATTAATAATTTTCTTAAATAATAACTTTTTATCAAGATAGTAATGGGGTTTATAAATGCTGATGCATAATTAATTTTTTATCGTACTTAATATGCCAATAGGAAGAACACAATCGTTTGCAAGTATTTTTTATCCCATAATGTTTCAATGTTGAAAGTAATCTTGCTATAAACGTTTTCAGTATTAAATAGAGATTTTTTTTTTTAAAGTTTAACTTATTTTCTCTTGCTTCATAATTTCTCAAAGTGTAAAATCGAACAAAATAAAGTTAGGCAGCTCTGTGTCAGAGGATTTCTTTAAAATGCGTTCCTTTTTATAAAATGTTCTGTTACATAACATTTTTAGAAAAAATAAAATTTTAAAAGTGATAAGTGTCAAAATTCAATTTCATTTATATGTTTGATTTCAGCGCAATTTTAGTAATGTGGAACAATGTGAATATTTAATCAGGCTTTTAGGGATGACATGAATTACATAGTTATAAGTCAATATCCAGACTAGTTGGAGATATGAAACACCTAGACCAGTATTGAACTGTGATGTTGATTGCGGGCAAAGGGCGTTTTTGTGGAAAAATAACATTTTTATTCCAACTTAGCTGCTAAAACTAGGAATTATAAACAAAGCATTTGAATACCCCTGTTGTCTTATCACCTAATTATCTCTCATTTTTATTTCTTTTATAATTAAAAAAATTACTAAACGGAAACATGCGCAAAATGCATCCCAGCACTGTTGTTGGATTTTGAGAAACTTATTTTGCATTGTTTTTCTTCCTTTTTTCATAACGCTTAATTAAATGTAATCAAGCACAAGCAACATAAGAGGTCATTTGTTTTTTATTTTTACTTGCATATTTTGTTGTATAATGAGGTATACTACAAGTAAGCATACAAGGCCTTGAGTAAATTCACTGTTTCGAATTTATCAAATTGTTATTTTTTTGGTGTTTATTTTAAACAAGCCATACATTTTTTAATGAAATTATCACTGCTTATTTTTGAATTCTCGAAATACTTTAATTTAATTACAATATCTGTGCAATATTGTTCAGTATTACTCAAAAATTAAAAAACAACAACCCATAACACATTATTATGAAAACTAAACCACAGCAAGGTTGATATAAACTGTCAGCTTCAATTTCTCTGTTCGAATTCGCTTGAAAAGTGTCAACACTTACCATTATACAGCTAAATTTTAAAATATTTTCCGTAAAAACTTTTGTAAGTTATACTCCTCAAACCTTCCGTTATATCTTATCGTCTATAAATTCCCCCTACCCCTACTTCTAATTCCCAATCGCCGCTAATCGTATCTAATATGAAATATCTGCACAAAGAAGGACCTCAAAATCTTTACCTGGATGAAAGTGAATGCTTACAAAGAAAATTTTCAACTCAAATTTTGAATAAAATCTGATTTGCCTCTGACATTTTTGATTGGATTATGAGGGATGTGGAGAAACAAAGGCTATTACTCTACCACCTGGCGTTTTCCCTACGTTTCACGAATCTTTGAATCGGAAGACAACGAACATCTGACAAACTTTCACAAACAAACGAGAATAATATTGCATTGTAAGTAGCAATTCATTCTCTTAAGAGGAAGAAATCCCGAGTTTTATTAGATCGCTTTATCGAATATTCTTTTTTTTTTTTTTTTTATTTCGTTGTACTTAGATCACTTTATCTCATTTTTTGAAACATTCGGATCATTTAGAATATGTTTCTCAAATCAATTTTATTCATTTTATTATATGAGTAGTTAAATATATGATTTTATCCTAGTAGAGCATAAATAATAACAGCATGCATAGGGAAAAGAGCTTAAGGGTTTCGTCAATTAACCATTTCGAATTCGTAAGCATAACGAAATGATTAATCGACAAAAAAGTCGTATAAAATTTATGCTTTTCTCCTCAAATCTGATGCATTTAACTGAACGTAAGAAAGTGTATCCAAAAGAGCAAGAATTTTACAGGTTTCCGTAGAATTACGTTTTCCAGGCCGATTTTTGAAAATATTTTTGAATATTTTTAAAGATCTGAAAACCCCTTTTTGAATTACTAAGATAGACATTAAAATATTTTCAGAAATTGGAAAAAAATTCCACATCTTCATAACGTTTTCCCCCTTCTGGTACATTTCATAGTATTCACAAGTAAATATAATAGTTAATATTTGAGAGGAGAAATAGAAATTTCCATAGTAATAATATTACGTTCACGAATTCAAAATAACAGGGGTATATCGACGGGAGTTTAAGCAATTATAAATAATAGTCTGACAGTGAGTTCATCGATATTCAAGACATGTAAACATTCACCCGTTAGACGCTAGTTTTGGCAAAATAAGGCAGAGAAAAGAGTTCTATAAGAAAAAATAAAAACTGCAAGAAATATTATACGGTTAAGTTAATTTAATGAAATGTGATTTTACAAAACTTTAGTTAGACATATTAGCATGCGAAGTAATAAAATTTTAACATCTGAAATATATTTATTTTGATATTTTTCATTAAAAATAATAAACAATTTTTTATGTTTTCCACACAGTTTGGAAGAAAATAGTTATTTTTTTTAAATGTTAATTGCTTTTCAAACATTAAATGTTTTATACAGCAAACTATTTTTCTTTGATATTTATTAATTTTGAACAAAAGCACACGGCACTTATGTATTACAACAACCACGTTGGTGGAAGTCGCCAAAGCTGCGTAATGTGCCAAATGTCTACTGTACAAAGTCAAACAATCTAGTCTGTGATTTATACTTTTGTTTCGGCAAATGATGTCATTATTTTCATCAGTGTTTGGTTACCTGTGTTAAGATACATATATTTTTCTTCTTTTCTTGCATTCCTTTCGGCACAACCTCAATTTTTAAAAACGAAGATGTTTTTGAACGAGCCTAAAATACCATGAGTATGATCCATTCTGATTGCTGGATTATTGATTGAAAAAAAAAGGAAGAATTTGAAAAAACTAGATAGAACTTTCTTGCTTCGAGCAAGAAACTGTAAATTATTTGAATAACTTCATAAATAGAGTATTTGATATTCAAACTCAATACATCGGGTCGGCAAACGACGAAATAAAAAGTGCAGAGCACGACTCGACACTATCTTAAATCATATTTAGCTGAATTTATGTAGCACAAAGATGCACACAAAAAGGAACATAGATGCCTTAATTCTATTCTTAAATCTATTGTGTGATCAATTCTCTCCCCCCCCCCCCAAAAAAAAAAAAAAAAAAAAAAATTAAACTCAAAAGCCTGTTTCAGATTTTTAAGAAGTCAAAAAGCATTCATATAATTAGAGAGGGGTGTCATCTTAAATGTCGGCCTCGTCATTTGATTGTTATTCCAAATTATGAGGCCCATTAGTCATGTCTTGAAGACAGCGACGGCTCTCTTCAAAACAACGAAGACAGAAGTTAAAACATCTTAACCAGCCCGGAGGGAGGTCCATTTTGGTCCAGTTGATAAGAGTATTAACAAAAAGCTACCGGACAAGTTTTCTCCGGATTGACAGATTTGGAGTTCAAATAATCCCTGTCGCTCAACGCCAACCGACTTCCTCCCCGTGTGACAGGAAAAGCATCGCTCACATCGAAAAGGTAGTCCAGGATTTGAACACTCGATGGTAATACAGATTATAACTACTGGTTTCATGTACTTCCGATGCAAACGCTTACCTCTATGTGTCTTTCTAAGACAACCACGCTTAAATAACAACTAATGGTATACGATCTGTGGCTCAAGGATCAAATAGACCCGCTACATCAACTAGAAACAGCCAATGATATTTAATGGAAACTGTTCAAAGCAAATCCATATATAACAAGGATAGGATGTATACCAACAGCAGGAATTGCTGGAATTTCTCTAAAATATCATTCAAGATATTCCTCATCATATCATCACAATGATACTGGAGGAGGAGTATGCGGTGGTTCTCTGCAAAATAACAAGGACAGAGGTTAATGGCATTTACAACTATCCCGTATTTATAACTATCCTTTTCATCCAGTTCATAAAATAATTACAAAAAGCGACAGGACAAGTTTTCTCCGATCCGACAGATCAATGGTTTAAATCATCCCTGTCCCTCAAGGTTAACCGCCCCTTTTCCCTATGCAACGGCGAAAACATCGCACCCAGTGTGATATTTGAGTAGGACAAACGTCTCAACAGGGAAAGTTCAGCAAACATCAGGTGGACGGATTGAACCGTAAGGAAATTAAAACATTTCCAACATTTGGATGATAGCCACAGTGTATGGAAAGCATTTTCTTTTGATACAAAAGTACATTTTTCGTATTCAAATTGTAGTGAATAAAAAAGTTAATGAGCAAAAATTGCAAACTACATTAGCCTAATGTGAAGCAATATTGGGGTAAAATATTGAAATAAATAAACGAAAATTGAAAACTAATTGTCTCTACCATTTTAATACACACCAACAGAAAAAATACGTAATTAGGATTCCGAAAATAAGATGGCCGCGGTACTCTAGAGATCATGAACACGAACTCGATGCCGGCGTTGTTTCTATTGAATCGTGGGTTCGAGTCCTGATGCCGCTAAAGATCCACTGTGTATCGAGGTTGATGCATGGCAAGTCTGTGGCGGCCTTAAGTCTTCCCGTTGGTGTAACGTGGAAGTTCGGAGAGGAAAGGGCCCGCTCAATGTCGTGCCAGCTCACGTCATTTTACTAATGTTCAAAATTACGAGGTCCATTGTCAATAGCCCCCGTGTTGCTTCTAAGTGAGACGTCAATAAACAATCAACTCTAAAAATAATTTATCAAAAAAAAAAAAAAAAAAAAAAAAAAACCATTTCACCGACACGTACCTTCATTATTTACGCACTGATGAAAGGGCTAACATTTCAATGTGGATAATTTGACTAAAAACCTTTTTGCTCCGTGTCCGGATAATCTAAAAATTTATCTCTAAATGTCAAACAATAACTTTTAAAGGGAGTAAAAAAAAAAACATTTTTTATCAAATTTTAATTGACGGACAGAAGACAAAGCATACGAAATATTTTTATGCAAATAAAAAATTTAATCTTTATGGAAATCAATATTATTATGTAAGTTATAGATGTGTAACTAATATTTGTTAAAATCATAGAAGAAAATCTAGCAGCCTAAAAATAATAGCTTCAGGGGAAAAAATATAAAAGGGTCATGAGCAAGGCTTCCAAGAAAAAAAAAAGCAAAAGTTATTTATTGCTGCCCTAAAAGTAATTCGTCTTAAGACAAGAAATTTGACAAAAGAAAATATCCTACAAATTATTATTCACACATCAACGACCTTCCATTGTATATTTCTGTCAAGGATTGCTCAAAAATAGCCGGGAGAAATTAGCTCGACAATTTTTTATTTTTCTCATAAGGATTTTTTTTCAAAATTTAGTAAAACTCTTTCCAAAAGTTTTTTAAAAATGTGTCCGGATGCAGAAGAGGATTGTAAAAAAACAAGTTTAAGAAATAAAAATGCTCTTTAGGTCACCTAATGAATTCTTCGTGCTCAGGATGTTTAAGCAATCACGTGTTAACAGCGTGCGGTTCATGATCGCTTAGTTGTGATTGATTGATGCACTACAGAGAATGAAATTAGGATAACGGCTATATGTGTCTTTCTTATCCGGTTTCGACTTAACCGGCCATTCTTCTTTTTTTTTTTTCCTCTTCTTTTTGTTATTTTAAAAAATGGCATTAAGTTAAAATACGAAAGAAAAAGAACATACTATTAAAGTAACTGTTTTGTTTTTTAAATAAATTTATGGTTTATTTATGTCTGTGTGTAGCATGAAAGCATTTACTCTGACGCACAAATAACAGTTGCTATTCTATGAAATTTTTTAAAGATTAGAGGCAGCCTCCGTAGCCGATTGGTCATGGTTTCGAATTCGCGGCCGGCGTTGTTTTCATCATTTCATGGGTTCGAGTCCTGATGCCACTGAAGGCCCACCGTGTAACATGGCTGATACCCGTTAAATTTGTCGAGGTTCTAAGTCCTTCCAATGGAGTGGTGTTTAAGTATGGAGAGGGGTGCGAGCTCAGGTGAAGTCCTTCTCACTTAACCGAGGTTCACAATTACGAGGTCCGTTGCCAATATCCCTCATGTTGCTTCTAAGTACGAAGTTAATAATCAATCAATCAAAATCAGTCTTCCCGTTGGAACGGTTCGGAAGTTTTGAGAGGTGTTTCGTCCTCGTCACGTGACGGAGGTTTACAATTACAAGGTGCGTCGCCAGCAGTCGTCTTATTGCTTCCAAGTGTGCGAAATTAATATAACAAATAATCTGATCAACATACGATAAATGGTTTGGGCCTCAAAGTCATACCACGGTATAATATGGAACTCAGGGGTCGTCCTGTTTTGAGACACTGGTTGAAAACTACAATGAAAGTCACAATAACCATTGTGTAGCTTTTACTGAGGCATCAGTTCAAAACAACCGAAAATGAACTCTTACTATCATATGAAGTATTCAAAATAAAAAAAGTATGTAAAAAACTAGAAAAGAGACGTACCTGGATCCATTTCTGATGTCCATGTTCAAGATACCCGTGGACAATGAATTTCACTTCCTGCTTGGGATCCAAATTCAGCTGCGGGAAGCTTTCGTTACTTTCTGGTCGGAGTCTGCTAAATAAATCCGGATTAGATCGGGTCTTCAGAAAGAACTTCACATCCAGAACGTCCGGATGCAAAGGAAACAAGTTGACGGGTCGGTAGATGGATAGGAAAGGCTCTCCAATGGAAAAGCAACCCCATCGCCCGTAGCATCGCTGGAGTAGAAGATCTGCAACAGAACATTTAAGTATTCGATGGTGTTGATTTGGCCAATTTTTGATATGAAAGCATGAAAATATGTCTAAATAGTTTTTGAATAATAGTTTAAATATTAAATAATTTTGAAGAAAGTTTTTAAGATTCGAATACCTATTACTCATACGAATCCAATAACAACTTTATGGAGCACAGAACCTATAAGGCTAGTAACTAATGACTATAGTTACATTTCAAAATGACATATTTATGCATCAATGGAGATCTGAAATCGATATTTCAGAATTTCATAGCGTTGATTTGACCAATTTTTGAGCTGATAAGAATTATTTAAAATTTTCACAATAATTCAAGTGCTCTAAGATGCATTTTTAATCTCGTAGCATTTAACCTGATACCATTAGCTAAAATTTAAAATAATTTTATGAAGTTTAGGATTTAAATACTAATTACATTCATGCAAATACAACTCTATAAGGCACATATTTTAAAAGGCTAAGTAATTAGAGACTATAAATTTCAAACTGATATATTTAAGAATCAATGGAAAAGATCTGCATCGGAATATTTTAGTATTTGATAGTGTTGATTTGATCATTTTGTTATCTGATAGTCTGAAAATGAGTATATTGAACAATAGCTAATTATTAATAAATTATTAATTATTAATACGAAATTATATTGTGAATTTTAAATCTTTCTCAAAGTAATAAACAGCAGTATCATAAAGTAAGATTGTGAATTTATTGCTATTTAACAAAATGGAAAACAACTGTATAAGCTATTTCATATTTTATATAAGTGCAGTATCTAATGGATCTTAGTTACAATATGCAATCTTCGGTATAAGTTAGCAATTTTTTTACGTACTTTTTGTGAAAATTAAACTAAACTAGACGTAATTTTTTTATATCCTTTTTTTATCAAAATTTTCATTTAAATAATAATAGGTAATATGATGTATATGGTAATATGACATAAAAGGTAATATGATTTGTGAATCAATGAGTCGGAATACATTTTGTTTCATAACTTAAAAAGGAGAATATTTTCATTATCATTTGTTTCTCTCTCTCTGTTCGACTGTATCTTTGGTTCGGAACTTGGAAAGAGTTAATGCACTTGGATAACAAGAAAGTGCACATTACTTAATATATCGATATACTTTTGATGTTTAACCACAAGACATTCACTTGATATTCCTGTTCAAATATTTTATTTATAAATTATTTTCCGATTCATTGACTCACATGAATGGTCATGGAAAAATAAAAAATGGTAAAAAAAAGTTTGTGTTTCCCTTTTATCTTTATAAAATTACGGTAAGGTTTTTTTTCTTCTTTTATACAAATCATTCTTCTGTTCCAAATTAATTATGAATCGCCTTTAAATCATAACATTAATTTTTTAAAAACGTTTTTATGTACAAAGAGTTCTTCCGGTTATTTTACTTCATTACAAAAATATGAATAATCAGAACTAGCGAAATCAAAAGTAACTAATTTTAAATTCAACAAAGATCATATGTCAACTGAATTCTTCTTTTCACTCCCAAACACAGAAAACACGCTGGTAAGCAATCGATTCTCAAATTGCATAACGGAGATTCATTATCAACAAATTCACCTTCCAGACACCACAATGAGTGTCCTTGACCGAGTCATATCACGGTTACATCCGCCTTTCGAATACCCAATCATCCGGTCATTTAACTCTTCCATTATGTAAAGATTCGATTCTTACCTGGCTCTGGGGGCCCATGGAGAGGAGGGGCCCCCACCTTCAGTGACGATTCCGTTATTACATCGCCTTCCGGTTTGCACAGTGTACTGTGTAGGACGATCAGAAGGATAGCCCACGAGAGCTGTAAGTCCATTGAAGATTTCGTTGGGTTCACATGCACTTCGCCGCGAGGAAAACCTCTTTTTTACCTCCAGGGCGGAAAAGAGCCCATCTCATCTGCTAAGGTTACTAGCCTGTTTTGGTTTGGATGAATACAACTTCGAATTTTTTTTCTTTCTTTCTTACTCTTCTTTGGTTCTCGAACTTAACGGGATTGTGGTTGTCGCCAACCTTCCAAGTCGAGTTTCGCCAAGTGTTGCCAAAGTCAAGCTCTGAATAATTTCGGCTATGAACTCGTATAAGGAGTTGTCGAAGCGAAAGAAGCGTTCTAAGACGATTAATGAAATTACTCATTGTTCAGAATCACTTTCATATACGGGAGAAATAGGTTGGAATACTCTTTTGCTTTGTTCTGGTTCTTAAATTGTTGCGAATGAAGTGATTTTTAGTTTGTATGTGAACATCATTAAGCCGATTTTGATGTTCTTTTCAACGTAAAATTGGACTTTACAGTGTGTGAATATGGAAATGAAGATTGGACTAGATTTACATTACTAATTTCACTAATTTGTTGAAGAACTTTTTCCTTGTATTAACTTTTTTAAGAATCCCAAAAGGAAAGTCCAATTTTCCAAAGAGAATTCTTTTTATAAATAGCAACGATTATAAATCAATAGCGTATCAAAGAATTTCTTATTCAGTGAGTTATATTGTAAAAATATGTTTTCTTGAATGATAAAAATTTAACCTCAACAGAATGTATACCTCTAAAATTCTAAAGTGCTCTCTTCTCTTTCGTTCAAAAGGAAAATTTTTAGACTTAGGTAGAGCAAAACGGATATTTAAAGCAAATTTATTTATGGAAATTGTTTTCATAAAATTAAAGTATATATATATGCTCCTATTTTTTTCTTCCGTAACTAAGAAAAATTATTTGAATGGAATTTCGAAATTAATATTTAAGCTAAAACTTAATTCTAGAAGACTTAATTCTCATAAAAAAAGTTAAAATATAAGAAGGACATCTTACCAATGAAAATTTATGAATTTTATAAGATAAAATTTTCAATTAGAATATCGGAATTGTGTAAAAAATGCAATAGAAATAATTAATGAAGGAAATAACAGTAAGGAAAAAACATAAAAGCTGAACATATTTTCAGGAGGAAAGGGGCATTGAAATTTTACTTAAAACAACATAGGAACTTATTCTCAAATAAGGAAGGCATATGGCTATTAATTTACGGATATTTTTGATTTCACAGTTTTTTAAATAGCAAATATTTTATAAATTTTTTTTTCACACATTCAATATTCTGTGTGTATTTAGTACGTACACTATAATTTGTAAGGAAAATTATTGAAGTATTACCTTATAAAGTTAATCTGACGATGCAATTTCTATGAGTGTGTTGGACATTCATTTTTTCAAATAAGATCTTTGAAAATCTCTTGATAATATAAATATTAAAAACGACCATATGTGCTCTAAAATTGTTAAAACGATGACAAAAAATGAATGATATCAAAGAGCAAACGATTTTCTGCAAATGAAGCAACAATTTCGTAATTATTACAAAGTTCTCCTCTGGCAATAATTTAATTCACATGTAGAGAAATATTAAATAAATAGAAAATAATACAATAATTAGAAAAGGCAACTCAAATTTTGCAAGCCCATGAATTTGATTAATAATTTTAACAGTTGTTTCTCAATATTTATATTTCATTAATAATATTTTCATAAATTCTATAATGTACCATTAATTGGAAAATATCATATTTCTTAATTCATATTTGATATGCAGCGTTGCTTTTACACTGATTTAGTAACTTGATTAATTGGTGAATACCCTAGATTTCGTGAAGATGGAAATGATGAGAAATAAAAAGAGATGCTATATAAATTTACAAAAATGAATGAATAAGAACGTAATAAATAAGTCTCATCGCAAAAGTTGGAAATTTTAAAAATTAAGAAACTGTACTGAAATTATAAAATTCATTTAAATCGTGTTAGTAATTCGGACTATTGGTGATGAATTCAGTCGCTTTAAAAATTGAGTATAAATACATTTTTACTTGGAAGTTACAGATTCCATAATAACAAATTTGAGCTCACACTTTACATAATTACTTAAAAATATTTTCAAAATACATAAGTTAATATTTCGTAGCGATTCATTTTGCCTTTAGAACACTTTACAAATGGTGTGTATTTATCTGAACGGTTTTATGAAGTTTAATTGGATATTTTTACTCCCTTTCTGTAATATTAGTAAGTGTTCTTTGCTCCTAAAAATGCTTTTGAACAGAATTTTTTCTACTGAAACCGCAAAATTTCTGTCATAATAGATTGAAATATTGATATGCTGTATGTAATCGCATTTTACACTTATTCAACAAACAATTTTCCTTAGCCAATTTTAACTGTTTGTTTTGGTTCGTTACCTTGCTGAAAAACATTCAATGCAACACTAAATATAAATTTTGAAGAATAATTTAAAGAATTTAGTTTTAAATTATTTTTCCTTCATTAAAGTATTTTATTTTATCTTCAGCAATAAAAATTAATTTTTCCATATCTTTTGCAGACTTAACACATGGATCAATAAGTTCCGAGACTAACCCAGAGATGGCGCTCGTAGTAAACCAGTAACCAGGTCTTTCTAGAGTACGAACCTTTGCTTGAAACGTGTCAAAATTTTAAGTCGATCGGACCAGAAACAGCTGAGTTATCGAGGTTGGAGTAAAGTCGTTTTGTAGTTTGTTTAAAAAATGAAAAAAACCGAGTTTCGTGTTCTGATAAAACATTGTTTTTTAATGGGTAAAAACACCGTGCAAGCGAAACAATGGATTGAAAAATGTTACCCGGACACTTGTCCATCAAAAGCAACGATTTGTCGGTGGTTTGCCGAGTTTAAACGTGGTCGTATACCGACACAAGTGACGCAGACGCTCAGGGTGAACCTGGAAGCCGTTACACCAGGAAAATGATGGTGAAGTGACAAAATTATAATGAAAGATCGTAAGTGAAGCTCGTGAGATGTGACAGATGACACAGATATCATGATGATGAAAAAGGTTTTTTGAAATTGAAATTTGAAAAGGTTTTCCAAGTGGGTGCCGCGTTGCTTTCGATGGAACAAAAACAGCAACGAGTCGATGATTCAGGAAAGCTGTTTATCGCATATTTACTCGCACAAAAAGATTTCTTGCCGTCGTTACGTGAACGCGACTGAAATGGATACATCCACTACCTCCAGGTCGAATCGGCAGTCACTGGGGACAGCTGGCGAAAACTATCCGAAAGAGCAGTCGCTGGCAAAAGCCATGGCGTCAGTTTTTTGGGATACGCATGGCGTGATTTTCATTGAATACCTCAGAAAAAGGTAAATCGATCACAGTGATTATTATATTGACTGCTGGTGCGGAAGGGGAAATCGCAAAAAAAATGACCGCACAGTCTGACGACTATTGATCTCATGTTAAACTCCAAACAAATCAAATTTCTTCTATTGTAATTCTATTTGTAGTAAGTGATGGGGTTTAGGATTCTCTAGCGATCATAACCAAAACATTGATTTAGTTTACATATTATATTACATTGTTCGCAAATATTGAGGCTTCTGAATAGGATTTTAGCAGATGTAACCTTTTTTCTCCATTTGCTTTGGAACTGAGGATTTTCTTTAGAAACGAGGGATTATAATTTGTTTATCTTGTAATATTTTTTAAATTGTTTCTAGAAAATAATTTTCAATTGCTGCAAAATGTAGGTGAAACAATTTTTGCGTAAGATTTTTCTTATGTCTCGAACGATGATAATTGGCATCGAACTGAATGATTCTTATTCTCCTCCTTCAAGGATTATTTACAATTTGACAAATTTTTTTATTCTTCTGGATAATTTTGTACCTCGGACTACATTGAACTTCTTTTTGTGCAATCTCAAGCAGAAAGTTACCTAAAGTACATGTTTCGTTTTGCTTGCGGATTCATTCAATTATTTATTCCAGTTTCCTAAATATATAACTTTCTTTCTTTTGACTTTTACTCTGTTTGACTAACTATTATTTCTATTGTGTGTGTGTTTGTTTACAAATGCTAAGATTTTACAGTTTGAATTAAATTTTAAAAGGAGAATACTATTTTACTTTGGATGATCTTATTCGTAATTAACAAATTTAAAAGTACTAAAACTAAATATGATAAATATATTATGTCCATGAAATTGTTCATTTACATTTTTTTATGGTTCAGTTATTGGAATGTAATGCTTAATTCTTTGGGGTGACAGGGAACATTTTGGCATATGAAATAAGCATATTTATCAAATAAATTTTGATTCTTCTTGATATTTTTCACAACAGTTTTCATTTCGCATAGAAAGAGTAGTGTAGGACAAATGAATATTCTTTGAATAACCAGATCAGAGCTTAGAAATTTTAACACAAATTAAAAATGTTCGCGTCCTCGAAAAAAAAATGTAATTTTAGTAATTTATTAATCCTAGTTTTTAAGAGAAAAAAGTTACTACATTTTTAAGTTCAGACTTGATTTTTATCCGCTAATATGTGTACACACACACACACACACACACACACACACACACACACACACACACACACACACACGCACACACACACACACACAACACACACACACACACACACACACACACACACACACACACACACACACACATATATATTCTTTAAATTTAAAACAAATGTTTTAAATTCTATATTTAAATTATTACGTCATTGTTTGATAAGCACCATGTCAATACATGCGTCTGAAACTAAAAAATGAGTTTTTGGATTTAAGAAAAAAATACTTGACTTGAACTTGCATTATTTGTTTAAGGATCTTGCTTATTTTTACGAATGTAAATGTCGCCTTGGAATTTCAAGTGATATCATAAAATTTGTTATTTTATATAACGTTGTCAAATATACTCATTAAAATCTGGAACAGTTATAGGTTTTCTCTTTTTTTCCTTCAAAAATTCACGTATTACTTCACTTTTTTGTCCCATCCAGGAAGTAGTTAACGGTTACACATCGAAACTGTAAGCGGAAATAATCTTTTGTAACATCAATCTAGGTTAC
The DNA here is from genome assembly GCA_019974015.1 of Nephila pilipes. Classification (NCBI taxonomy): domain Eukaryota; kingdom Metazoa; phylum Arthropoda; class Arachnida; order Araneae; family Nephilidae; genus Nephila; species Nephila pilipes. Next base: position 1,263,197 of record BMAW01035302.1, on the reverse strand, counting down.
AAGGTTTGCTACGGAAAATAATTTTTCAGAGCTTTGGATGCTATTTATATGCCAAAGCATCCTTTTCCATTCGCTAATCACCAGTTTTAAGAAAGATAATTATATTTTTGTTTCAAACGTTCAAAATGAGCTTTTATTTGTTCATTTGCTTTCATATATATTTATATATATGTTCTTTTTAGTTATAATTTATTCGTTTTATCTGTAAGTATTCGTATTTATTGAATGATGTTAATTTTTTTTTCTTTTTTCAGAAAGAAATGTTTCTTGCGGCGAAATATTTTGTTTCTCCAAATATATGGATGTACTAACAGAATCGGTACCTTCTTCAATGTTCTTAAATAAATCAAATAACATAAGAGGTAATATTGGTAAACTGTATAATTGCACTATAATAATTTAAATAAGATAATTCATTTTTAAAAGTTTTTTAGATTTAAAAATAATAGCACTTGTAAAGCAGAGTCCTGCTGTTTCTTAAAATTATTTCGAAATTTTTTTTAAATCGAATATCAAACTTTACGAGACAAAGTAAGAAAAAAAAATTGTCCTTTTTATGAAAAATAAATAAATAAATAAATAAACTACATAACAAACACTCAACTTGAGAGTTATAACAAAGATAAGCCTTTATTTGTGGCAATAATAACACTGTTCAACAGTTTTTCCTTTTTATTTATAAAAATAAGTTTTAGGTCACTGAAATTGAAAATCATCTTTAAAATTCTTCCTTTGCTCAGAGGTTACAATTACTATACGAGAAATAAAAGAAATAAGACTACAGCAGTGAAACCTTCTGGTGAATACAATTATAGTGTATACTCTTCACGAATGTCAATAGGAACTGTCAACACTTTTTGGCAATGACGACGGCTTCATATTTTGCAATGACGTTGAAAGTTTGATGTTAAAACTGGACATTCTGTATAAATCAGACGATTGGTGACTTTTAGAGTCTCAATCACCAGGCTAAGGCTAGGCTATTGCATAACGGTAATGAAATATCATCATCAATCACTATTGCTTAGAAAGCCAAAAGTAAAAAAAAATGTTATCCCAAAAAATGTTAGTATTTCGATACCTTCTAGATCTTATAAATTACAATCAACATAAGCGGTTAATATGTGGTGATTTCAAAATGATAGCAATTGTGCTCGGTCTACAAGGTAGGTATACAAAGTTCTGTTGTTGTATATGCCAGGGAGATAGGCAAGACATGCCAATTACAAACAGAAGAAATGATAATTACGAAGAGCTTTATCGTTTGGTACTAAAAAACATTTCATATGAATCTCTTGTGAACCTTAACATTATCCTACCACAATTGCACATAAAACTAGGATTTATGAGGTCTTTGCGTAGAGCGCTTACAAAAATGAACATGTATTTCAAGGGTATTTGCAGGTCCCAAGACATGATGTTGTATATGCCAGGTTAACAGTTTTAAGTGCCATTTGCAAGGTTAACAGTTTTAATCCAATCTCAGTCCTGATGAGCTACATGCCTAGCATTGTTAGAACAAAATTTTTGGGCAGCTTTCGTGTTTAAAACTACAAAGACCTAATGGAAAACCTCATATCTACCTATGAGAAAATCGGATGCAACATGTCACTAAAAATTAACTTTTTACGTTCACATATTAATGTCTTCCCAGCAAATTGCGACACTTTCAGTGACTAAGAAGGAGAGCGATTCCATCAGGGTATTTCTGCAATGGAACAACGTTACAACGGAAAGTGGCGAATTTCAATGTCAGTAGATTTCTGCTGGATGATCCAGAGAAATACTCCGGACGTTCTCCACAAGCGACAGGCAAAAATAAATAAATAAATAAAAACTTGTAATGTATAAAGAGGTTGTAACGTAAGGGACTAAGTCTTATTGTTAGATTCCCATAGCTTTATATGTAAAATATGAACAGTGAAATTACTCAGATACTTGAGCTACGAGTTAATTTTAAGCATATATTTTACATCCAACTCCCCGAAGCCTATGAAAGGCTGATATTTTCACCTCTGTAAAATGTTCACTGTTGAACAGAGTAATGCTCTGCATAGATATAAGAGAATATAAAGGTTAGTAGCAATTATAAAAACAGTTTTGCATTCTAATGAAAAAATTTAAGCCTAAACTAGAGAAATCAAAATTTAATTCAGTGTCAGCCATTAAAATAATGAGTGCAAACATATTTCCTACTTTCATGGATTGCAACTTACCCTACATCTTCTACCAATACATTTGAGCATAATATTAAATATATAACGCAAGTTGCAATTCTCTTCATTTCTTCTACAAATTTCAAGAAATTAATATGCATTCTCCAGAAACCGGAGTCGAGAGGATAAAACAAAACCGTACTGAACGAAGCAATCAAATAAAAGTAAATCTCGCACGATTACGAAGGTGGTTCAAAAAGTGCTTGAGAACTGATGTTTTTAAGGAAAGTTAGTGCAATCATTATGTGCTGCCATCTGTTAAACGGCTTCAAAACGAATTTCACACTGATTCATACGTTGAATTTTGATTTGGAAGCTCTTTGCTGCCACGTCAAAATTTGATTGCTGCCTCGTAGATTTGTTGTCATGATTTTGCAACGAGTTGTCACCGTCGATGAGATTCGTATTCATCATTATACAGCAGAAACCAAGTTAAAACCATCAAAACAATTGGATTATTCCGGTTATTCTGTTCCAAAAAAGACGGTTTCATAGGCCGGAAAAATTATGGCCACGATTTTTTCGGCTGCAAAGAATGCCATACTCCCGAACTTAAAAAAGAAAAAGCAATCAATGAACAATATTAAAATGAACTACACACACACACATCATTCCCACATTTTCCAATCCTAACCTCATTTCATATTCCTAACACTGGTACTTTTTTAACCGCTCTCGAAGAAGCCGAGTGCAAAGTTAATAGAATTTTTAGGGAAAAAATTATTAATATAACAAGGACTAATCTAATGATAAAAATTATATTATAGTTGTATATCAATTTCTTTAAATTATAACTATTTTTCCTCAAGTAAAAAAGAAAATAAAGCTCAAATAAAGAAAATTTTTCATTCTTTTTGAAATTTATTTACTTTCTTAATGAAACAATAAAATGTTAGTAGAATTTTTTAAATATATTTACTGTCATAAACTGATCAAGCAAACAAAATTATTTGTGGTCTTAAGCGATTTCGAGGCTCATTCTATTTTTTCTCTCTTGGTCGATTTTAGTAGTACCTTTTCTATTCAACAATATGTTATTTGAAATATAAGCTTTGAACAAAAATGATAAAAATAACAACAATCTATTATCCAGATGTAAATGTTCGGCAATTTAGGTCAGATTATCTAAAAATCATTTTATAAACGTATGTGATATTTACTCAAACAATATCTTTTATGATAACAACTCAAATACAAAAAAATAGATCAATTTGAAAAAAAAATAAGAGAAATGAGCATTTTCACCTACAATGTGACTCAAATGCAGGTAGATTATGCGAAAAAAAATGTATCATTCATAGCTCTTGTCTTTTAGAAAAAAAAGATTTTGATATTTATGAACTGATCAGAGTATTCAAAATGAGAACATAAGGTTTTGTGATTTGTGAAAGAAACAACTAGATTCTATTTTAGCCCGCACCTTGGTATTTGAAAACAAAATGGCACCAAAAAGCTTATTCTTAAATATAATAAAATTATAGTGAATAATCTTCAAACCTAGTAACCACATTTCTTAAGACTCTAATATTAATTTTTCTTTTCTCTAATTTTTATTTCTGAACAAAATATAATCATCTACTTTGATATCTTATCGTTTGCTTTAATTATCATATTTATTTCAGTAGATACATTTTTAAAAGCGTAATGATTTTGGAATATATAATATTTGTTTAAATGAATCGCTTGCTATAACTGTTTTCGTAACTGATTTGAGAAAAGTAATAGGAAAATATTATAATTCTACTGTTCGAATTTTGTCTTGGAGTTTGTAGAATGTAATAAGCTATAGCGTTTTGTGAAAGACTGTTTGTTTATTATTGTGCTTATGAAAATGTATAAAAAAGCTAGTTACAAAGTTTCTTTTGTGTGGCTCTCTCTTACTGACAGAACTAAACATCTTTTCGTATAAGGACTATTTAAATATTCGGGCATGACAGGATTTGGCAATATATATATATATATATATAAAGAATTTTACCACAAAACTAAAGGAATAAAAAGATTTTTCAGTTAATTATAGTAATTTACTAAAAATATCTAACAATACTGCGTTAAATGAAGCTGTATTGAATCTCGAGGGATTTGAACATACTTTCTGTACTTGAAAACTGTCTGAAATCAAATAGACAAGCTTTTCTTGAGCATCATAATATTATAGTAATGATTAGATGTCTGTTTTTCGCAATATAAAAATATTTAAGCTAAACATTGCTTAAAAAGAAACGTCGTTAACAAACTATGCTTCATAAATCTTTGGTATAGATACAACACCTAAGTAAATACTAGGCATGATTGAAAAGTAATACCTCTATGATCATAGCCTTTTATTTGTAACCGATTTCTAAAATTCTTATCGTATCTGTAAGTTTCATGTATATGTAAGCATTATGTAATGCATTATGCATCAAAGCTCTATGTAAAGCATTTGTATTCTTTGTTATCAAGTGTCGTTTGAGTGCTGAGAACTGAAGAAGATGACGATCCTCTTGGAGATTAGATTGAAGCCCGAGGCTTTGTCACACCCGACCTTGCGACTTTCACCTGTATCCAAAGATGACAAGAGCACCTTAAGAGACATCGTTTTGGTTCGATGAATTGGAAGCTTCAATTAAAGTCTGATGTCGGCAACAACTACCGGAATTTTTCTCCAATGGGTTAGCCCGACTGCTCACGTGCTGGTGCAAGTACATAGAAAGAGATGAGAATTGCTTCAAAAAAATAAATTGAACAAAACATAGTGAGAACATGTAGCTTTCAGTGAATTTTGAAAATCTGATAACAAATAAAAAAGTTACGACCAATGAGGCATTACTTAACAATCAAACCTTGTATTTATTTTTGTATCAAAGTCTTAAATAATCCCGAGAACGGAGTAATGCTATTTTGATAAGGTATCAAAAACGAACAAAAATTTATTAATATAGATTGACCTCCACAAGAAGAACTTTGGCTCCACCCTTATCACATGGCGATCAACTTTTCTGTTATTTCATTTAATGTAGTTAAGCTTGGAATAACTTAACGCCTAAGTAGGTAGTCATATTGCACTGTCAAGAGCACCTCCTCTTGCTAAATAAACAAAAATAGAATTAAAATTTTATTTAATGTATCAGATAAGTATGATTTATTTATGAATTTACATTGGTTTTATAATTGTATGTGTTCATTTTCGCTATTAATTCCGCCGCTTCTTGTAATAGAATTGACTCTTTCACAGAAAAAGCGGATCTACGGCTTTTCTCTTCGTATTCGATTTATAAAATTGAAAGCATTTAATAAAGAAATGTAATTCACATCTAAGAAACCCACATTGTATTCTATTTTATATTAATTCAAATTCATTAGATTATAAATATTTTTTCTGTGATTTACTCACTTAAAATGATTTTCTACCTTAGAGTTACTATGATTGAAATATTTACGGAATATTTTATTCTCTAATAAAATAAACCGCTTTCAGAATATATTTTATGACCTCATATATCTGTTAGACCCATAAAAAAGAATAATAAAATGGAACAACCTAGATTTTTGTGTTGAATCATCTTGAAAGTATGCAGCCAATTCCTGTTCCTGAAATTTTAACTATTTTAAGAAACTTACTGTGAACTTGAAAACTCGTTTCGAATTTGTTTGAAATAAATATTTTAAATTTTATTTTTATTTTCGACTCCCTTAATTTTCGCTCTTTTTCACGGAGTTTCCAAATATTTTATTGCTTATTTTTGCTCTTGGGGAAGTTAAGTAAAAAAAGTTATTTCCTCTATCTACAAATATTTCCTCCCGGTTTCGTCAACAAATAGATGGACGAGTTTTATGCGAAAAAAAATTATTAGAATGAATATTAAAATGTTATGTTCCTGAATATTTATTTTTCTTATTTCCATGACGTAATACAACTTGGTGTATTTGTTCAACAATGAAATTAATAATTAATCAACTAAGACTTTTTATTACTTTAATCTCGGATTCCACAAAAATGATTGGCACAGATAATTTTTTGTAATACTTTTTTCGGATTAATATTACACGGTATTAGGATATAAAGGGGGATAATATTCAAGAGCTGTATATATAAAAACGGAACGAGATGGATTCAATGCAATAGATAAGGTTTTTGAAATAAATGAAATTAATATGTAGTTCGATATCAAAAATGGAACCGAAATCACTAGAAAATTTTTATTCAAGAATAACATGAAGAATCAGCCTTTAGAAGAACTATTAATTTTTTTTTCATTTCTTTTAATCTACATTAATGTTTTTATGTCACTTCATTGAGATATTAAATATTTTTCCACTTTTACACCACTTCTCTGAGATATTAACTTTTCTCTTTACTTTTAAGCTTTTATTTAGCTACTTAACTATTAACTTTCTTTCTTTCTATAAACATCAGATAATGAGCTGACTTAGTTGTATAACAATAACAACTTTATCCCCTAGTATCTGCATAGCATTTCATTGGTGAGCAACGTAGTTTAAGTTTCTAAGTTTAAGTTTAAGTTTAAGCGTTTACTGCGATCCATACAGAGTTCTCCTCTATGGAGTGTTTTTTGTTAACATTTTACACAATCACCCCTTAAAAATTGCCCTCAACAGGTAGGGGATAATTGAATTTTCTTTCTTATTAATAAATTTATCATCTGAAGCAATCTCAAGTTTAAAGAAGTAATTTCACAAATGCGTAGCATAAACAACGAAATTTATTAAGATCTTAGCCAATCACAAATGGTTGGAACAGATTCTTTTTACAGAATAAAGAAGCGTAGAAATAAAAAAAAAATAATCTTAGGAAAAAAAAACATCCTTTCAAAAAGAACACTCCCTTGAATGAAAATTTTTATCAATAAAGAAGGTGAAAATATTATATTTTATTTCAATGCAATATATTTATAAAGTAACGTCTTAAACAAACACATTAAGCAAGAATACTCCTGATTTTGACAATGGATATCCGTCTTAGCTTACGCATAATTTGAATTTCTTTAAAATTTAGTCTTTTAAAAATATTTTGTTCATATACGTAATTTATGATTATTTTTTATCACTTAACCTCCTTTTATTCAAGTAGTGTTATTGGAATTTTTTCTTTTAAGACATACTGAATTTTATTAGTATGTTTCAATACAGTAATTGATCTCTCATATAATAAAACTGAATTTTCCAGCATGGATTCAGTTCTAAATTTTAACTTCATGGCATTCTCTAAACTTAAAATTATTTTTGCTATGTCAAAGAATAATTTGAGGAATTACAGTAAATGCACAAAGCAAAATTTGTCATCAGTTCTAAAATAAACAGTGGAATACTACAGCACTGTCGTTGATCAAGGTTTAAAAATTAACCACGTATTTTGTTAGTGTTTTGTAAGGCTATTCCCGATTAGGAATCTTCTCGCCTTAATTTAAGAAGTTTTTAACTTATAGAAAGGGACATAGTATCAGGATGTTTTTTTTTTTTTTTTTTTTTTTTTTTTTGTAAAAAAGGCAAAGAAAGAAATTTTAATTTCAAGCCTATCCTATTTTTCTTTATATAACAATTTTAATAAAATGGCGATTTTAGACGCTTCTTGTATTTAACTTGACCAGCATTTAAGAATGTATATGTATCTTTCCAGTTCAAACTTTTTACTCGAATTTAAACTCACTTCCTGAAATCTGATCAAGGTGATATATTGCATACGTGTATAACTCCAATGACAATGCAACACAATAATATGCTCAAGCAAGGACGGAATTAGATGCAGCTTTGGGACTTGAGCCTTGCGCTTAACAACGTCCAGTTAAGTTGAAATTTTACACGCACAAATAGCTCACGTAAATTCATTTTAGTCTTAAATTTCCAGACAATAAGGAATTAAATAAATATAAGCAAAAACATTTTGAAAAGAAAGCTTTTATTTAAATATGAATTAAACGGTATAAAAAATTTTTAAATGTAAAATTAAACATAATTTGTAAAAGTTTGAGACGTTCTAACTTTTTTTTTCTTGATTTTATATATAACCTATGATACTTAATTTATTGGTCATTACTTATGTATCTTAGTTAAGCGAATGAAGCTTCAATACCTTATACATTATTTTATATTTAAAATTGTTTTCATATTATTTAGATCATCTTTAAATAAAAGTTTGATTTAAAACCTTTTTTACTTTTATTTAATATTTTAGTATAATTCAAATTCTCGTATATTTTAAGAGTTTTACTCGCAATTCCTCCTATGCAATGTTTTCCTCCTACAAGCATTATTTATCCACAACGATATTTAGCCAACAATGGAAGTCTGTCATCTCTTTCAAAATATCTGATTCCGTTTGCAGAGCTCCGTGAACTGTAGCGGGTGAAGACGAGTAACTTGCAGGATTGCGGAATCCAGAAATGACCCCACCTGTAAAGGCTGTCAACCCCGAAAACAGGCAGACGAATTGAAAAGGAGAAAACTCGGCTTTTCTTGTCCACCGTAAAGCAGCGAGGGATTTTGATTTCATTGCCAAGGATTTAAGTGAAGTAACGGGTCGTTTTAGTAGGTCAAACACGAAGCAAAGCGGATCTCGGAGGGTGCAAGGGAGAGTTCTCGATTTTTTTAGTTCCCTTTTTTCCCCCACGCCTTTTTTTTTTTTTTTTTCTTTTTTTTTAAAATTCTGTTTCTTTTTTTGTGGTATTTTCAAGCGATAATGAATTTAGAGGTACACCCACGCTCACATTTTTTTTATGGGTGTGAATTTTTTACTCTGATTAAGGTTTAGAACAGGAATGACTATAGCGAGACTCGCGAGCCGCATTTTACTGTCGCAGGCGAGCGATGTGACTTTTTTTTTTTTGCAAATGTAGTATATGTATGAAATAGTGTAAACCAAAATTTCACAACGTCCAAAAGTAATTGTTTTATTTTATTTCTCTTTTTACTTAAAAAAACTTAATAATGACTCAAAAACAAGGGGAAAAATATTGTACAGATTTTGTCAAAAAATTTTGAACAGAAAATTTTTTAAATTTAAATTTGCTAGTGGATGCTTTACGAATATTATCCATCTTAGCAGTTAAATGCCGAAAGTCTGGTTGATAGCTTGTTAGGGAATAATTATAGAGAAATACTCAAAGCGTCTCCATTTTTAGTTTATTTTTATGGGCCTCTCTCGAAGAATATCCGTGATTAAGTTTTTGAAAAAGCTCTACTCAGTGAATAACGAAAAAAAGCCATTTTTTTAGGGGGGGGGGATAATAGATATCTCGTTGTATGCGAATATTACAGTCATTGCTAGGGCATTAATCTTACGATAGAAAAGAGTTTTGGTGAAAATTAACAAAATGGTGTCATTTGGGGAGAATTTTACAATTAATCTGGCAACACTGAATAAATGGCCTTTTCAAATATTCCCTCCGAAAATATAGTTTCTGAAGCCACTGTAGCAGACCATTCCAGGTTTAGAAGATTATGGCTTAGATGCTTAGATGGTTTTTATCACACTAGAAATGTACTAACAACTTGTTTTTCTGTAAAAGTGTGTTAGTTTGAATTTATCTTGAATATATACTAGGAGAGCAATAGTCGCGCCATCAATGGCACACTGCTTTTTGGTTTTTAAAATTTAATGGAAATTTTTACTACGTTGGCAAATTAGTTCTATGAGAATAATGACCATATTAATTCTAATTTACCCTGTTTAATAATGATATTCAAACATTATATCAATTCTTAGTTGAATTAAAAAACGAAGAAGTCAGGTGACTGACAGAAGAAGAACATCTAATTGTGAAAACAAGGATCGAAAAAAACAAACATAGAAATATCAGAAGATGAAAGAATTAATATGGCAGAATATATATATATATATATATATATATATATATATATATATATAAAGAGAAAAGTGAATATAAACAAGCGATTAACGTTGTTTGAATACAAGATCAGTGCACTTTTTTCGATCAAGGTTATAAGATACTGCAGTCATTTCCAATATTCATATGAGTATTTTTTTAAATTGCTACTGAACGTAGACAGAATTAAACATTACTTTTATAAAAAACGAACAAAATTTATACAACGTGAAAAATGTTTCTGTTAGTTGAATTATCAAATATTACATTTATTCATTCCTTACACACGAAAAAATTGAAAATTTTATGGAACGCAGTATTTTCTTATTTTAGGGTATCATTTTTCAAAAGAACCGTTTGAAAGAAAAACTTTTTTATGTTACATAAAACAACAAATATGAATAAGTTCATTGTTGTTTTCAATTATCTCCATCTTTTTAGCTTGAAACAAAAGAAAAGATACTCTCTTGAAACTTTCCACCAGGTCCGTTGCTATGATCGTCTTGTATAATCAATAAAACATTCCATGGCAACCGAAACTCCTAATATTTTCCCCAGTCGCTATTCTCTTATATTAAGGAGACCTCCAGTAAAAAGGAGAGATGTTTCTCAATATTATCACACAATGAAGTATTCTTTTATGGTATAACTATGAATTTCGAAGGCCGTTGGCCATTCAAATCAAATGGTGTTTCATGGGGAGCAGTACACAACTTGAGCAAAGCAAAAGGAAAGTTCCTCAACGTCGGAGATCATTACTTAAAGACACTCAAGGCAAGAATTTAAATCTTCTTATATGCCTACTTATTCGTCTATTTTATAACTTTTTTTTTATTTCTACTCATAATCTTCAATGGAATTCGATTAAATTAAAGCTTTAAAAAGTGGGCACAAAAATTTGCGCAGCTGATATTTGAACTATTACACATAGCACTCATAAGATTTTATATCCCTTTTTAAGAGTACAGTAAGTACTGATACAAATGAATAAAAAGAAAGAGATAAAAAGCTCAACATATATATTTTGTTATCTTTGAAGAGATTTTGATTATTAAAATGATCACCAATATTTAAAAAAGACATTTTCGAATTTACAAAATGTAATATACTTACCTAAATGTATATTTTCTGTATATCTGTTCTGCTATTTTAACTTAGCAACTGGTTTATGTTTCGTTTAAAAAATAATGTTTCATTATTTGTAACTTAAATCAAAACATAATTCAAGTATCAAAAATCGTTATCAGCCTTTTGAATAAAATTACATACAAAAACAAAATTAAATTGTTTCATGATTATAGTTATGGAGTTATTTCCCAATGATTTACTTTAAACCATTCAGTGTTTTTGTCAAAATGATTAGATACTTTAAAAATATCTCTGCATCAACAATGTAAATTTTTAATAGTTATGAGAAGAAAATGTTTTGAAGCGATGTTTTGTAAGATAAATTCCAAATTGTAAAAATTTAAATGACTTATAATTTAGCAGTAAAAAACTACTAATATTTATTTTTTAATCATTTACGATTGCACATCACCATTTGGAATAAAACAAAAAAATTTAAACAAATATATATAATTTTTAAAAATCACGTGAAATATTTTAATGAAAAATAATAAAACAAGTATTGAATATGATTTAATAGATTTTTGGTTTTCTTTCTTTCTTTCTTTTTTTTTTTTTGGTTAAAATTTTTTAAAAAAATTTTTTTTTTATTTTTTTTTTATTGTTAAAAATTTTTTTTTTTTTTTTTTTTTTTTTTTATCTTTAGATGCAAAACATTCCTTAATAGAATTTCGTCTACCTTTTCCCTCTTTGTAAATAAACTATCTGATACTGACTGAATATCTATTTATAAAACTATAGATGTATTTCTGACGATATTACACACCTTTGGCAATAATGGGTAAACTAAATGCAAAGTATCAACATTCACTAAATAGCGTTTTTTGTAAGCGATTTGCGAATTCATTGCAAATTCTAAAAGTTAGATATTCCCCTGATATAACAATTTCTGCAAAGAAATATAAAGTCTGAGATAAATATTTTTCTTTTCAGTTAACTCTTATTTCTTCGTGATTCGTTTGGCGTTTATAAATTGAAAGAACTTAATATATTCTTATTTGTTTTAACTGCATGCTACTCAAGAGTATTGTTTCGGTTGTGTCACTATAAGAAATTCAAAACCGAGATAAAATTTTATTAGAGTAAATATATTACTCAAGTGAAAGAAATTGAAACTGTTGCATCGGATATTTTGTTTCATAGCATTTGAATAATTTAAACATATGTTTTATGTAGTGCTCACTAACTTCTATGAATCTTGTTGTGAGAAGATTACACGAAAAGTTCTATAGCTTCTGAAATTCGAAAAAGATGCTCCTGGTATTGAGAAATATTGTTTTCTATATCCTAACTTAGACTTAAAGGATTTTGAATAAGTAATCATTAAATGGAATCACTGTATTATTTTCAAAAAAATATTTTTGCATAGTTCTTCAAATGCTTTTAAAATATGAGAAAAAATCAAGTTGAAAATTTGAACAGTAAACGAAATTCCATTAGTACCGCGTAAATGAATTTAATTAGCCGTATTTTTCTTCTTTTCCCGAATATTGCCCATTCAAAATACGTAAAATAAGCAGATGCCATATAATGTGCGAATCAGTCTCGATTTTAAATCATTATCTAGATGTAATGGCTTCCGAAAAATGACAGGGATTCCATGTAGTATATGAAATAGTATAAGCATTTCATTGATATTGCAGGTAGCCATCGGAAGCTTTCATAAGTACCAAAACAATAATAGAACGAATATTTCTAATAATTAACAATCACGAGCATTTGAAATATAGCTTTAGTACAAATTGAGAGGAATTCAAAAATTCAATAATAAACCAATTTTATTGAAAAAGATCCATAGTTTGAAACAAAATTGCAACGAATTCTTATTTTATGTTAACTACATAAACATGATGAAAATATTTTTCAAAGAAATAATCATTAAATTTTTATTATCGATAATAATGTACCAAATATTACAAAGAGAAATAAATGACACAGAACAGTTTTTCAGACTGACAGATGTGTCCCGTTTTGGAATTCAGGATATCTGATCACTCTAATTATGATACATAATTTGCATTTTAAAGATTAATAAACACTAGGAAAAACTGACCTCATTTCTTTTTTTTATTTTAAGAAGAAACGTCTTTGAAAATGAAGAACTTTTTTATTCACTCACACGCTACCCCTTCTACACCTGTTTAAATAATATTTTATATATTTTCATTTCAGAAAAAAAGTAAAAATTATGCAACAGAAACCCCGCACGTGGACAGTCGCTATGACTACATGTTATCTCTCGTCTCATTGGCCAGTGGACTGTCCAAGGACGATGTCTCAGAGGAGAATGCACAGCAAAAAAAAGTGCGTGATTTGAACAATTTTTTTATACTTTTTTTTTCAAAGGAAGGAGAATTAAAATCGTACTGCACGTGAATCTACGAATTTTGCTCCATTTTTCTTCTAATTCAGAAGACTCAATTCTGAATCAAAAAAAGTTTACTCGCGGAATCAAATAAAAGTTGTAAAAGTAGTTTTGCCATTTACTGATATATTTTTCATTTAAAATTAGTTTCGATTGAAGTTTTTAACTGGCTAATAAAATGAAATCAATTATTTTTTTTATTATTTTTTTGTAATTTTACGCTTTATATATTTTTAAGAAATAATCACTCATAAAGCCCTACAAATTGTGATATTTTCAAATCTAGTATATCGATGATTATATTAAGATATGTTCAGTTATCCAATTTATGTAAGATATTATGATTAACCAATTTAAAATATTGTGAATAATTAATAAAAAATACTTAATTACGTAATATTAAAGATGTAACTTGGTGGGAACTGTTCAAAATAACAGGCATATTTCATCATATACTAAATAATTCTTTGGATGTACTGATAAGATATTTCTGATTTATTTAATTTCATTTCACAACACGAAGCTCACATTCTTAAACAGAAATAGTCGACGTTATATAGATTTTGTTTCATGCATATTTTTTTTCTGTACTTGAATTGTATTAATTCAAACATTTATTGACATCATAATAAATTTTTAAAAAAGAAGTAAATGTAACATGAATGCAAATGAAATAGAAATGAGGTAATTAATTGTACAAATAGCTCACTTGATATGACATTATTAGTATACGAAGAACTTAAAATATTCTCATTTCCGCAGCACAAGGCTAGTTATTAAAAAAATTCTTCGAAACGTTCTTCCATGTTTATTTCAAAAAACAGTCATACTCTGTTCAAATTTTAGAAAAATCTATCAAATGATTCCATTTTTTAACAGGTAGACCTGGCAAATAGTTTTTTCACGGATGCAAAACTTAGAAGATTGTTATTTTTGAGTGCTGATTCAATTCTTGGAGCTGGTAAGAATTAATTTCATTGAATAAAATATTGAATTGTGCACGGGTGATTATCGGTGCTCTAAAACATTTACTCCATGATAAATTGATAAATTCTTAATAATAAACTATTACGATTACATTTTACGAAGAAAATATACAGTCAAACTTGAATACTTCGGAACTGAATGGATCAGGGGAAAAATTGGATTTATCCAGATTCGAATTATGCTTTTTCCTCAAGAGAAGAGATTAAACACACATGCTTTATTTTACGATTTACATATATATTACAATATACATGTTCACATATGTTTCAATTAAATTAAATGTTTTTCTACGTACTTGGGAGAGTTTCAGCGTTTTAAGAAAATCAAGTATTTTTACTTGCTTCTTTGAGTGCAGTTTTTGAGTCATTGTAAGTGATTTCAACCTATCAAGTGTTGGGGGGGAAAATAGAATCTTCTGCATAAAACTGACCTCCGAAAAAACGTCTAAAACGGGAATCCAACAAAGAGAAAGCGGCATTCCAACTTCCTACTCTTTCTTACCCTTTTACACCGTTAAAATAATAACGCATGCCTGTTGAAAAACTTTACAAACTATTTTTACTGTGATAATATAAAAGGAATAGCACGAAAAATTCGAATTATCCACAATTCCCCTCCCCCATTGTTTTAATGTAGAAATTCAGAAAGCGGAGAAAAATTTAAACTATCCAAAATTTCGAATTATACATAGTAGTTTGAACTATAAAAGTCTAATTATAATCTGGACGAACATCATTGAAAAAAAAAGAATATGAAATGATTACTTCTGAGAGAAGAAATTCTTATAAAGTTAAGAACAAGGACGCTCGCACACACACAAACACACGCACACATATATATTACTGGAATTTGATAATAATTTGTTAAGAAATACTTTTTATACTATTTCCAGTAAAGCTCGAAGATTGTTATTTTTTGCAGTAGACAAAATAAGTTTATTGTAAAAGATCTTTCTTAAGATTCTAATTTCAGAAAAAAATTAACCTAATTAATCTTTAAATTTCAGTAATTTCTTCAATTATTTTTAATTTGTAGAAATAAACGAACATCATTATATTAACCAGGTGGTATATTCAGTAGTTATGATGGATTATTTTTAAACATGCAATGTATTAAAAAGTTTTAAAAAAGCTTTTATTAAGAATTACAAAGATTTAAAACGATATATGGCTTAAAAGTTTTATTTTAAAAGATTAAATCTGTTAACAATCCATTGAAATGCTTTCAGTTAATTCACGAATCTAGTTGGAATATCATTTATTCAGAAATTGAAACCAGAATTTGATTTCTTTAGCTATGATTAAATATTATATGTAGGAATGGAGTATGTGGAAAGTACTATTCTCTTGTATTAAACAGTATTTTGCATATTCGAAATGTATTTCGTTTATGAAACAAAATTTTTTTTAATGAGATATACGTACTGAAACATATTTTAAGTGAAAAAATTCCTGTTGCTTTCAGTTTCTCGATCGATTCCTA
Organism: Nephila pilipes; assembly: GCA_019974015.1. Taxonomy (NCBI): domain Eukaryota; kingdom Metazoa; phylum Arthropoda; class Arachnida; order Araneae; family Nephilidae; genus Nephila; species Nephila pilipes. The sequence goes on along the minus strand of BMAW01035302.1, from coordinate 1,247,193 downwards.
ACGCTGTTGTATTGCATACTGATGAATCATTTGTTTTAAGAGGATTGTGCTCTTTGTTCATAAAAGAAGTATCAAATGAACCTTTGCCTCAGAATGTCATCAATACGGTAAGTTCCGTTTTTACAATCGTCGTCCATCATTAATCATATTTATACACTTATCATCAAAAAAAAAAAAGTTACACCCAGAAGAAAGCAAAGTACACATATGAAAATTAAGAAATTGTTTCATTTCTGTTAGATCTGCAATTCACTAATTAGCGGTGTCAGCGCCATTGATGTCATAAAACTCATTACTTATCGTGCCACTGAGGACTCTTTGAAAGGTTCTCCCCAAACGCGTGATTTCGATTCTAACTATTGTGTTTGGGTTTAATTTTCCACTTTGAAATTTAGAATGTCTTTGAGAAGAGTCGAATCGTAATATTGTTTGAAGGCGGATATAGTCATGCCGTCGGGTTGTGCGGTGTATCAGTCGAACAGATGTTACAGTTTCATGTTGTTGGCAGAACTGGGTACAAAGAAGTTATTGCTCATGACAAGTAGGCACAGGGAGAGATACATGAACTACAAATAAGGAAAATAGAAGAACTGTTCGACAAGCACGAAGCACACCAGCTGTCCCAATTTCGAACATTATGCAAACAGTGATTCCCTCTCTGCATCATTCTGTAAGTGACAGTACCATTATCAGACGGCTGCATGCTCCTGGATTGCGTGCATGCAGAACACTGTGGAGATTGTCCCTGAAAACCGGAAACTGCAACGGTGCCATGAAAGATCAAGACGAAGTTAAACGGAATGACAGTGGGTCATCTATAGTAATGATTCTCGCTTTTGTTTTGGTAAAGATGATAACCACACACGTGTGTGTGTGAATACAACGTGTTCAACGTCACAATAGATGATTTATATTGTCACTCATCACACATCCAGATAGCAGGGTGTAATGGTACGGGCTGCAATTCGAATGATGCCCGATTTATCAGAGTCACTTTGACTGCCTTAAGGTATGTTAGTGATGTCTTTCGATCGGGGGCCGTTTATTTCGAGTGAACGCCCATCCGAGAGTCTTCTATTTCAACAAGACAACACTTGTGTTCCTACCACTTCCATCTCAAGACCTTGCTTCACAGCCACAGACCCTATAACGGGGCCAGCAGCAACACCAGACTTGTCCCCCAAAGAAAACTTATGGGATTGTTTTTGGCCGTTCTGTCAAGACTCTACCACAAAACTGCGAGACTTACATGCCAAAGTTCAATCTTCAAGGGATAAGTTGAGTCAAGACACCGTAAAGACTCCATGCCACGACGTGCGACATAATGCATTAGAAATAATGGTGGCCCAACATCGAGTATACTATGTTTGTGAAGGTCCAGTGACTAAACAGTCACTTCTACGTCGTCTGAAGTAACATGACGTGGACATGGCGAGACTGGAGATGAGTTCAGGTGGGAGTGGGAATGAGCGAGAGATGAGGAAGGAGTTTGATCACTTGATTATAAAAAATGGAGAAAAAAGAATCACAAGTACCGAGTTCTATATTCTCAAAAGAAAGTTTCAAGTGTGGATGCGAGGTGCGAAAGGTGGTCGGTTTGATCAAGAAAGGTTTGTTGGCTATTGATGGTGCAATTGTAATGGATAGGAATCGTATTTTAGAAAGAGGTTGATAATTGGGAAATAATTTTGGGTATGGAAGGAGATTTTAATTCTTTGTGGAGGTGACGGACTGCCATGTATCTGGAGGCTTGGGCTATTGAACAGAGCAATATGTTTTGAGTTCTTTGTAGGTGATTTCTATTGGTTTTGGCAGTTGACCCTCAGATTTGTGGCAGCCATAGGTAATAACGGGAAGAACGTGAATTTTGTAAATGAGGATTTTGTTATTCTTTTTAAAAGTGATAATTATTTTGTATTCTGACCAAAATGTTTTGTTATACCTACAATCAATTTTTTTTTATCATTTCTTATTGTAGGTAAGTGATAACTTACATTCGAAAATATTGTTTCGATCTGATTCTAGGTGCAACTTTTTTTGGGTGATGAGTGTATATACATTGAATGATGCCAATATTACTTTAATTTTGAAATGCTCTTAAAAATCCTTCCTTAAATCCTCTTAGAAATCCTTCATACATCCCTGTTATTAGGTACCTCTTTCTATTGTCCTCAGTCTTCAAGCACAGCTTGGGGATAACAAAATGTTCTATTGCCAGAAAGAGAGCAATCAGAGTAACAATTTCAAAAAAAAAAAAGCTTTAATGCAGTCTTAGAAAGGATATTTTCTCTTATAACTAAGCTGTAGAAGAGCGAAAACACACACAGTTACAAGTCGATGTTCTTAAGACTATGTTAGTTACCAAAGTAAATTTTAAGAAATCATACAAAGAGTTTTATTCTGATTAGAAATCAAAAGGAAATATACTTAAGCAAATTCGTTCTTCAGAAAAATGTAAGATTGCATAAAGTATTCATTTTCAAGTTCTTCCTGCTCTTTTCAATAATGAATAAAAATTGTGAAGAAAAATAATCGTTTTCTTAAATACACATACAATAATAACTTTTATATCCCATTTTGAAGGGGAAATAAGTGGTATAAGTGGTCAAATATTAATAACTATTACCTAAAATTAGCAGGTGTCCTGTTTTGAGGGAAAAGAAGGAGAAATGATCATGTTGATTATATTATATAGCGTACGCAAAAACATTTATCGAAATAAATTATTCCTAAATCTCTTCGAGAATAAAGCTTCTTTTTTTAACTTTTTATCGGACACTTAAATTTAAGAAATGTTCCATTTGTAAAGACGTATTTTCAGAAATTAAAGGTAATTCCACATGAATTGCATTCCGGGTAACTTTATATCAACGTAATACTGGAAAACATGTTTTGGAATTTACACAGTATTAAAAAAAGAAGAAAAACATATCGATACTGTTCACTGTGTGTTATGATTTATACAAAGGATCTTTACATTCGAGTTTTCCAAAGAAACCGTACAAAACTTGTCTTTTACGAACAAGAAACCTAAGAACTCTCCCATAATTGGTCTAAGGACCTCTAACAATAATTCATCTCAATGAATTATGGTTAATAAAAGTATATTTTTAAACTTTAGTTACAAGATTTTTAAGGACACTTAATCTGCTGCGATAATCTGAAAAAAAAAAAAAAAAAAAACATTAATAATTTTTGCTAATTCTATATATAATCGATACTTATTTAAATATGAGCATATATATAAACTTAATAAGTATACTATAAACAATTATAAAAACAAAATAGATAAAATATACAGTGTGTCATAAATGTATCATAAATATATAAATTACGTTCATCCCGAAAAAATAACAAATGTTTGAATAATACTGCCTTTTTAAAATGTTATTGAACAAGTATAACATGAGCATAAATATTTTCTGTTAATTCCTACAGTTTATCGTTTTGAATGCTGTATATAAAGTGTATTCAATGAATGTGGTAAATGCGATAGAATATTTGAATAAACATTTGAAATCAATAAAAGATAAAAAATGTTGCTTTCATGTAGATGCCTACAAAAACTGCTTTTCACGTATACTTTTCAGAGCGTTCTATTCTATTCAGTAAACGGATCACCCAATTTCGTTTTCGGATCATTGTATCAAAGTTACAAGTTCGTCTACCTCCCAAGACTCAGGAAAATATGGTGTGATAATTCCTGTAATGTTGAATCATCGCTACCGGCAGCCTATGATAATTTGCTATATTCTTTAGAAGCACTTGGAGATGCCTTTAAAGGTAATTACATTTGATTACATAATCAATGTTTCGAATTTAATTAAATGTTCAAGACAGTTTTCTCTGTTAGGAATTAAGAATGAAGTGTCTTATACTTGTACTTTGTGTAAGTTTTTTAAGTTCATGATAATAGGAAAAAAAAAAAAAAGGTTTGTAACGTGGGCTATTCGCGAAATTTCCCTTAACTAATATCTGGGTGTCTTTCTGACTTTATATTTAAATTTCCAATTCCTTTGCAAAGAAATTGAAACGTTGTTGTGCAAATTAAGTAAATATTTGGAATGGAATGAATAGATTGATCAGGTTGTATAAAAGCGACAGAATTGATTGAGGTAAGTTTAAGGCAATAGGAAGAGTGCTAGTGTGAAGAGCATGGGAGTTGTTTTTTTTAATGTCTGCTGGTTTGTTGAGACTAGGTCTTAACATTGCTTGGTTGATTGACTATTTGGAGGATTTACTTGCATCGTATTCCAGACAGTTTATTTTTGGCTATGTTATAGAAGTGATTAGTACTCGAGGCAAAGGACTTGAAGCTGGTTGAGAGCATTCTTCTTATTAGAAAATTAATAAACTCTATTTTGAAATGTAATTAACTATTTTAATTACTTTATCTATGCTTGAACTTAAGTTGAAATTAAGATTTTTCGATTCGAGTAACATTAAAGTTGACAGATTGGATAATAGGATTACGTCACCGATTTACAAATATGTTTGTTTTCCAACGTTAAATTAAGGAAAGAGAAGCTTCAACTTCTTACATCGCCAGTCTAGGACTTTTCTGTTGATTCTACTCTAGAAGTTTGAACGAATTATTTTTGTAGTGTGAAATAGATACGTACGTAAGTTTACGGTCCACGCGATAAAATGCCAATGATTGTTGTTAATTGTCGTCAAACGGCCTTTAGGAGTGTTTAGAGTAAAGTGACCAGATTTTAACATTCGAAAAGCAGGACACCATTAACAAGGCGGGGGGGGGGTCTTAATTAAAAATTTGATACCTAAAAAATACCTACCTTTGGTATCTAAATAAATTACTTACCTAAATCATCTGAATAGCTGATTTGCTGACATCATTTGTTTAACTAGCGCTAGCACGCAGTACAATGTGTATCGCATGAGAGACAAAATAATATGCAAAGGCGTTATTTCGTGGACGACCAACGAACTCCTTACACTCTGACCCTTCTCCTCACTAAAATTCCCCTCCGTTTCCAATTTTTGTATAAGATGTAATTCCTTTGCAGCAATGTTCCAAATGATGCTAGATTGCTAGCGGAATGTGTCGCCATAAGAATAAAATCTGTGGAAGTGTATAAAGCGGGACATTCTCTCTTCATTTTGAAGTTACAAAATGTTTTCATCGCTGCCAATGACGAAAAATGCCACTGTTCATTAAGTCCAAGCAATGGTGGTCGTATTCTAGCAACTGATCAAGACGAACTTTGATAATCAGTTCTCAACAATTATTTTTATTATTAAAGTTCAACAAAATAAAATTTACAAAAATAATATGAAGCTCATATCCTGGTGAAATAGCTACATGGAAGCCAAAAACCGTATATTCCTTTCCCATTCACCAGCCGTTCCCTAGCGTGTCGAGCATTCTTTCTAAAAATCGGGACTTTCTTAAGACCCCGTGAGACGCGGGATAAATTGTTGAAAATCGGCACTGTCCCGCTAAAAGCGGGACGTCTGGTCACCTTAGCTTAGAGGTTTGTGTAGTTAATGCTATATTAAGTTTAAAGAAGTATTTAAAGAAAAATATTAACAAAAACACCCTTAAATCAGTACAAATTTGTTAAGCGGTTAGTTATCTAACTTAGAGGAGACTTTGAAATAAAAAGGATACTGCAGGGTCGATATAGTACGCTCGGAAAGGAAAAGGACTCGACGGAACACTACACATTTTACGTTCTGGTAAAAAAAAAAAAAGGTTCCCGAGTATGTTCTAGTAGAAATATCTCATTGGAGAACGCAAACAAGTATTAACATGTTGTTCAAAAGTTTTGCGAAACCTTCATTACACTTAGAGGACAGTTTTGAAAAAAATCCTAATATGAAATATTTTAAAAATTTATTCAATTATAAAAGACTATAACCAATTATAAAAGACTCAATTTTCCTATATACATTTTTTAAAACTTCCATCCCATTAATACAGGTTCACTCTTATTCATTACAAGTAGTATTACGCACGTGTTGTGTGTGTGTTTAATGATTTATAATTACAGCTGCAAGATTTGTTTGTATGCATTAGAATAATAAATTTCGACCATTAAAGGTTAAACTTATCTAAAAAATGGCATCACTTAAGATTCAGATCCAGTTAAGAGATATCATTTTCAGCTACAGTTAACTGCTCTTCAACCTGATTAGAACAAAAGAATTTTGAAGTTTATATGCAATATATTATTTCTTTAAAAATAATATACAGTTTAAAGTTTATGTAATTGAAAATTTCTACTGCAACTTCATAGGACTGAAAGAAATCTCTCTTTATGAGGGCTTTGATGAGCTCTGAAGTAGGAATATGTACTACACAAGCATATACATACATTTGCTCATATCTTCTTAATAAATTCCTTCCAAGAAAATCCCTAAATATCGAAAAAAATCTGTAATAAAGGTTGCACATCATTTTCAGAAGTAGTTTTAGTAATAACAATTTATGCATTTGAAAAAATAAAGTCTCTATATTTTACAAAAATAAAGAAAGAAATAAATAAAAATTAAATTATATTAAAATAAAATAAATTCAACTCGAAAATAATGTCTGATTGGCAAATTCTGTAGCCAGGCATGTAATCAGAGCATAATTATTATAGATTTTGTTTATTAAAGTATTTTTTTCTTCAGGAAAAAAGTACAGTTGTATTGAAGGGAAAGTATTGTATTGCTTCGTGATTGCGTAACGAAAACGTCAATTATTATTTATAAGTGTTAATTTTGACAGTGACTCATCTTGGAATCACGCGAGGACTGACTCTTCGCCGGTCATCGGTGGCCTTGGCAGAGGCAACTGCCGCTCAAGATTCAATGCCATCTCAAGAATCGACAAAGGAAGCCGAAAACTTGATCAACGTTTGGAAAGATCAAATCGAACAGGTTAAAATATTTGTTTTGTTGAAGGCATAATCTGTATTAGAGCTCTTCTCGATTTAAGTAATTTTAACTGTGACTGTTCGAATAACCAATGGAACATTAGTGCTTCTGGTACCATGTATATTAACCACGTACTCAAATGTATCTTTTAACTACGTAATTGGTATTCATTTTGAGCGTAGATTAATAATGAGGTTACAAAATGTAATTACAGATACGTTTAAATAATAAAAAAAAAGGAACACGTTGAGAAGTAGAAGTCAAAGTAATGAGAGAGAAAATAAGAAAAAAGTAATAAAAACTGAATAAACTATAATAATACATTTCGTTATATTTATTTAATTATTTTGATTTACTATGCCTAAATAATTTGTAGACAATTAAAATATTAATGATTTTAAGGCGTTCTATTTTCATCTTATTTGACTCTGGCTAGGTCAGAAGACAAAAAGGTCATGTGAGGGTATAAAACCAATACTCACCATGCTGCTACAAAATAATTATTGTGATTAAAATTAGTATATTGCTTGTAGACCTAGGAATCATTTAAATAATTATATAAATAAATAAGGTGAATCTGGCAATCAAATAATCTTGTCTACCGCCAAATTAGGGATAATTCTAAAATTTCTCTTGTTTATTAAATTTTAAATCTTATCAATGTTTGCACGGGATAAAGATTTATATTATGTGAAATATTAAAATAAGTAATTGATATATGAAAACAAATTTGCTAAATCACGAATCTGTTACTTATTTAGCTACTGACTGAGAGTTCCTATTTGCGCAAGGAGTCTGAGCTCCATGGACCTAGGACTGAATTAGAATACTGGAAATGCCGTCGAGACTCTTTCGGGTTCCTCGTTCACCAGTTTCAGCAAGAACAGAATAAAATGATTCTGCAGAGACCTCTTGCATCGTCGCCGGAGCTTCAAGCGGTAACTTTGCAAACGAAATTTTTTTATGCTCAGAAGATCACATTTTGCTCTTTTCATATTCTTACTGCCTTTTTTCTCAGTTTTATAGTTCCCGTTCAGTTTCATAAATATTATTTAAACAATATATTAGGTCTACCGGAATTTAGGAAGTGAAAGAAAATAATACATTTAACAATATTTATTGCGCAATATGCCTTGTCTTAATTGCTCAATTCTTACTTTTCGACTCATTCTCCTAGCGTTTAAAATTTCCCTTAATTTTAAATAGCCAAATTTTCCTTTAAATTGGTTTCGGAACGGCATTTCTTTTTAATTCATTTTAATTCAATAGTTTAATTTTTCTTTTTATAACCTCTCAAAATCCCGCGGACAACAGCTTTCTCGAAGTCGCTTTCGTCTTCGAACTGATGTCCCGCCCCCTAATCTACTCCCTGCCCACCGTTATATATGCTTCTTAGCTTACGGCTACAGCATCCAATGGCAGTGCGCGCTTTCGTAACTTTATTTTCCAACTCTGTTTCGGCAGTTCCTCACTCTGCCGAACGCCCAGGCGTTTGTTGCCTTGATCCTAATTATGATAGCTTTTTACAATTCTGATAAACTTTAACTAATTATGCTCTTTAATTATAAATTATGATGAGAGGGTAAGTTTTTAATTTTTAAAATAGGTACCTCGTAATTTTAGCCGTTACCGTTACCGATATGCCTTGTCTTTAGAGGTTAAGAACTCAGGCAGAGCTTGGTGGTATATGCTTCAGTTTTGAAATATTTTTATCCTTCAAAAATTTGCAGGGAGAGAAGCAGGGAATAACCGGAGGGTGCTAGGTTTGGGGAGTGTGGTGGATTAGTTGCGCGATTTTATGACGAGTCTCCAAAAGCAGCATGTGATCTGCCATTATCATGATTCAGTACAATGTGCTTCTTATTGAACATGACCGACCTCCGTTCTTTGAATGCTTTGTTTAAATCATCCATTTGCTAATAGTATCTCTCTAAACTGAGCTTTTCGTTAGGTTTCAAAAGCTCATAATGCCTTTGTCCTTGCCCGACTCACCATATACATAGTATTCTCATATTCAGACTCAGTCTCGGTTTAGAGTAAGAGGAGACAAGTTGCCCGCTCTCCCAGTAAGCTCTTTCCTTTACCATGTTTTCGTAGGTGATCCATTTTTCATCACCAGCTATCATTCAGTTCAAGATGGTCTTGGTTTTATTCCGAGCAAGCAGAGATGTAGATGCCAACTCGATTAGGAAGTTTTTCTCATTTAACTCATGTGGCATTCATCTGGAATATTGGTAGTAATTAACTCATGTGACACCTGTCTGGAATATTTGTTTGAATCCTAGTAACAATGTAAGTTATATTGTACAATAAATATTATTTAATAAATGAAAATGAATTATTTTCTTTCACTTCCCAAACTGACAGAGCTTTCCAGTAGTCCTAATATAATATTGAACTCGTAATGATTTTTTTTAAACTTTTGATTCTTAAAAATATTCTTTTTATATAACTCGCAAATTATAATCGTGATAATGATTTCTCACAGCTAGTTAAAATTATAGAAAGTTATGCTGCCACCGAAAAAAAGCTCTCTGAATTTACATTTATCTATATATCTCTAATTTAAAACGCATATATAATTTCAAAATAATCCACCGTTTTATAATGATTAATTCTGTATAAAAAGAGACTTAATACCTCAGAATTTTTTTAAAAATATATAGTTTGCGTACTAATTGCTTAATTGAAACATCTTTTCTACTTTTGAGATTAGAATCCTGAAATCGAACATGAATGCATCTATATTTTTAAATAACGAATGATTCATAATTTCTTATAAATTTCAAAATAAAAACAAAAATCATCGTATTCTTCAGGTTTATAATGGATCCCAAGAAATCACTGACGTGTCCCATTATAAGCGTGTGAACGTTTCATTTGATTAAATGTAATATAAAATATTTTATAAAATAAATTTTCGCATGTCTCATAAAATATTATTTAAACGCTACTCTTCATTCAAATTGTCGCGACGAAGAGTATTTCACTTCAAGAACAAGAATTTTAAAAGGTGTGCTATCATTGGTTCGCCTAAAAAAATGTGAAATTTTCGCTCCATTGCAAAAGACTTTGGTTCAATATGTTTATACCTATAAAATATTTTGACCCTTGATACAAAAAAGTAAGCAGTGCAGAATACAGTCGGACCACATTGACCTGCGATTCAGAATCGCACGAGTCTGCTTTACACAAGGTTTTACTATAGTTCCCTCGGTAATCAATCGGTTGTGATATCACTGGTAGATGTTATGCCACCTAATTTATTTATTCACGAAATTCAGATTAATTTTTTATGGATGTCACTCTTCTATGAGCAGAGAACATATCCTTTATGTATATTTCTGTATAAGAATCAATGTTTCTCGAAAGTGAAATGTTCCACTTTTGATTTTCTTTTTCATCTAAAAGATTATTTTCAAGATGTGAGATTAATTTTTCTCATTATAAGTGATTTCTATTTTCATTATTTTATCGAATTAAGCTTTCCTGTCAGCAGAGTATATGTTGAGGAAAAACTCAATATAAACGAACGAGTTCAGAAATGGTCAAGGACAAATGAAATTTTCCAGAAGCTTAATCCTAGCCCACAGCATCGTAAGGAAACTCAGTTTGTTGATAATATAAAGGTATGGCTAGAAGAGCTTGGACAGATGAAAACACCATTTTGTAGGATTTGACTTCTTGTTTCTTCGCTCATTTAGTAATGCTGTACCAGACTTCTACTGCCCTCAACTGTCCAGCATGGTTCTGTATACAACGTGTTATTGTTTACATTGTAATATTATTATTTATTCAAATTGAGTAGTATGTCATTGCATTAATAACATACAATTTAATAAAACATAATTTTGATTAAAAATGTAATAATTTTTAATATTTATTCTCAGTTATGGATGGCTCTGTAATCAAAGTCAGAGTTCTTGAGAAGCAAAGGAATGCAGCTTTCCTTGGTCTTGGTATGTATCTTATGTTATGAAATCGTAATTGTTTCTTTTGATTGGATATCTCTATCACTTCAAGTTCAGTTTAAACAGGACGTAAAAGAGCTGTGCATTTTATTTTTACTGTTAAGAAATGGAGGTGCTTCTTTGAGTTCCATGATATATTATTGAGAATTTGATAAATGGACCTAAAATGAATTTCACATGAAACACGCCCCACCATAGAAATCATCTTTATATTGTTTTGCTCAAAACTGTATGTCTGTATTACTGGCGATTAGTTACTTACGTTTCACACAGTTCTCAAACAGAAAGTTTACCGTTTGGAGAGACCCAGTTACTGACCTTTCGTTCTGATTTGCGTGACTCTTGAGACTGCCGCAGATACCTTTCAGAGCGATTATATAAACATTTCTAATTATAGTAGCATGTACACACTATTTGAAAATCTTCTGGAGAATTGTTGTCTAAAACACCTCTTCAGATCTATTTAGCTCACCTAAATTGAAAGAATGCACATATTTTTTTCCGTGTGTATATTTATATATTCAGAAGAAATAATGGTTCCTTAATGTTTTGATGAAAAAAAGCACCCAAGTTTCTTTTCTTTTTGGATGAACACTTTCATTTACTTAGTTGTCTTAGTATTTTTCAATTATAAAATGGTCTTTTAATACAAAATATATATATTTTTCAATTAACTAAGACACTAAGATTTAAGCCTGAATTTGTATAAGAATTAAAAGAAGTTGAATCATAATTAAGTAAGATTTTATTAGATTTGTGTTTAAATTATAATGTGCGTTATTGTTTAGGATATGTTTATAAATGCTCACATCTGGCCACTTCGATCTGTTGTTATGATGGTGATGTAAGTATAGATCCATACTTACTCATTAAATATAGCTTGGATGTGATTATCGAAGCCAATTATTTGGAAAGAATAATGTGTTTTCAACAGCGAGACAGATAAGTATACACATATCAAAGTCGAATGATTTCCGTGCTTTGTAATTTAAAAATGATAATTATTTAAACCTGGTTATGCGAATAGGCTCTTTCATATCAGAGCCACTTTACCCGTAGTTTTCAGTACATTATAAACTCTCATACTAGGCTACATTTTCCTGCCAATTTAGTTAATCAGATGAATGTTGAAAGACTTTGTAACATCATCTACAAGTTTAAAATGTGGCTGAACAGGAGGTGGATGGTAAAGAAAATGTTATGTGTGATTAGAATTTGAACAAATGGGATATAGAGGTGCAGGCTAATGGTAAGGTTAAAGGATAAATAAATATTATTTATGTATATTTATGTCGAAAAGATTAGATTTCTTATACATAGTTATGTAGCTTTTGTAATGAGACGATTATAGGAAGAAAACAACTGGGAAAATCATTACCATTTTATTTGGAAAAACTAGTCACATAGTTAAAATGGTCATGAGTTCTCATTATTTAATGAGATTTTGGTTTCTTTATTTTTATCTGCAGAGCCATTTCAAGTGTAGGATTGATTTCGAAGACTGCTTTCTATTGCAGTTCTCACAATACAATTCGACGGAGGGATGGCTGTTCTAGTAAGAGAAAGTATTTGTCAGTTTAGATGCGATCACTTTATATCTTAATTTCAAAACAAATTAGCATTAATATTTAAACCTGTGCTAGTCAAAGATATTAAAGATGATTTGCAATCATAATTTTGATCCAGGGATTTATCATAATTTTGATCTGATAGAATCAGGGCACCTCCGAGTTTATTTTGAAATAAAGAATGTCTCAGGGATCTTCTCGAGGATCACAGCTTGCATTTTAGCTGGTATATAGAGGTCAGATGCTGCAGTACCACAAGTGGGTGTGATCAGTGGTCATAACATTATAATAAAATATGAGTTGAATGGCTTCAAACATTTATTTGCTCTTTAGGCCAATTAAAGCTGAACCTTGAAATAATTATCGATAAAATGATGGTTCAGAGCAAAGGATACAACCTGGTGATTTGGACAGATCGAGGACGGTGTGGTCGCCCTCACTTCCCTTCTCCCAGCCAAATATTCTTGGGGCATCTTGAGCTTAATAACTTGACATAATTTAGTACATGTTTTAGTGGATTTAAATATCTTATAAGTAATATCAGTCACTTTTGGAAAGTAGAATGGTGCATTATAATTTCGAGAGCCACTGCCTTTCAGAATATAGACAGGAGTCACCAGCAACATGCAGATTATACCTCAGGTGGCACGTGTGTCATTGTGTTCGACTCGATCAAGCCATGCCCGTTGATAGTTTGGATGGGACACGATAAAGTTAAACTTTCCACTTCCTCTACAATTTCAGACATAGTAATTTTATTTCAGTTTTCTTTTCTTACACTTAGTAGCCTTTCAAATTGAATGATTCAGCCTGTTCAAGCAGGAAAGTTAGCAGTGCTTCCTTTTCCTGGCTTTCAGGCTGCATTTTCTAAATATTTATAGTTAGAAACTCCACCTGTTATTGATTTCAGGGCAAGTCAGTGGTGCAATAACGAGGGACCTGTATATATACATATATATATATATACAGGGTTATAACCTCCATACAGAATTGATATACCAGAATTTTAAGACGAAACTTTTTATAATGAATTAAGTTAACAAATGCCTTTCTTTTATCTAGAAATGCTTGAAATCAATTTTGGGATAGAAATTCTGATGAAATACCCCCAGAACAAAACTTTTGCTAAACTCTAGTATTGGAGTTAAATCTTATTATTTTTCCTGTAAAGAGATAGTAAAGTAATTTTTACCAGAGAAAGGAAATGGTCAAAAGGTTTAGAAACTGTTTTGAAACAAGTTATCATAAATGTTTAAATTAATTTGTCATACTTGCTTTCAGATAACAAGCCAAATGAGTCAACTGAACAAAGTCTCTTTTCCATGCAGCAGTACAGACTGTATGGAACCTTGGAAGACTGCAGTCAAGAAATATTAGCCTGTAATTGATCCTGGACTGAAGATATCGGCTTACTTTCATGAGTGAAGAGACCAAAACAAAGTGCCCCAGACAAGTTTCATTTCTACAAGTGTTGTGTTTAGGACGCGCTGCAGCAGGACTCTAAAGAGCTGTTAAACTCTTTGACTGTGACAAGATGCACGACAGCATCATCAGAACTGTAAGGAAGGTAATAAATGCAAACCTCAAACCTAAATTTACTCAAAAATCATATAATGTCTTTGAACACAAATTACAGTTCTTAAGTTAAAGTAACTTCCCTTTTACATTAATCTGAAGCTCATTTTAAAACGTTCTTTGTCATTTGGCTATTTTGTGCTTCTATTAGATTTTCAGATTGAGACTAGAGTTTCTTGTCTATAATTAGTATGATCTCATTAAATGGTCCTTGCTTTTTAGAAGCATTAATGTCTGATCAGACCCATCATTTTAACAGTTGCTTGATTAGCTTTCCTAAAATAGAGCCGTATTAATACAACACATGGCCCCAATATATTGTTACCCCTAGATTCCTCACTCTCAGTAGTGTAAGGCAAGGTAGAATCAGTCAACACAGAGAATAGCAGCAAGGGCCTTCGTTCACAAAAGAATATTCAAGATGTGAATACTGAGTGAAATAAAACAGATTATCAGCAGAATCATAAAAATAGCCTTGTACAGATTTGCGTGGAACAGGAACAAACCAGCTGCTTGACCAGTACAGATTACAACTCAGCATTTTGCGTGTAGTCCAGCACTTTCAATGCAATTTCAATCAGCAGCTTACTATGATTCCTTACTGTGGACAAATCTCAAGTGTCTCCCACTTCAGGTGGGCTTCATGAATTTAGTTCCTCGATGATTTACAAATGATTCCTCAGTCTATTCAATACTGATGATTTGCTCAAGTTCCTTTTAATCCATATATTTTCTCCAGTCAAGTTTTGAAAGGTCCATTTTCGGAGATCTTTATTATCCTTAGAAGTCTCCATCTTCTCAATTCTCAAATGGTCACAAGTCTGCATGGTCAGGGATTGAGGAGTCATTTGCCCATGCTTTTCCATGTTGGATTCAGTAGAAGTTGCTGGGTAACACAGTTGCTTAAGAGTATCACAGATCTTTCTGCTTCTTGCCTGCTCGTCGTCATTGTTATTTTAGAAGTGGGACTTCAATAATTTTAGATGTAGAAAAATGCCATTTACATTTCTTATCAGCATCTGTAATTCAAAGAAAAATTGGAGTCATATTGTGATTATAGCACATTAATAATGTGCGGCAGTGTCACAGTACTGCAGATTTAGTTATATTGTTCAGTTTATTGACTCGTCTCAAGATGAGTCAATCGACAGGTCAATCAATCCTACAAGCTGGCGCAGCTAATGGCCTAATCAAAGAATACCGTTCCAAAGTTTAAGCAACTAAATTGGAAGTGAGCTCAAAAGTGGGCTAGACAAATTGGACAAAACTTGGTGGTGGTCTCTTCATAGCTGAGCTGAGGAAGAGTATTGTTGTGATGTTACATTTGCCAGAATCATCGGAATATGAAATGCAGAGATTCAGACAGCAATTATCAGGTGTTCATAATTTCCATCTAGAACAGAAGACAACACATGTGTGGCC